>JAODAL010034660.1:0-43963 GCA_025379985.1 Phyllomedusa bahiana
CTTAAAAACTCCCTTTTGGGGATTTTGTGGGAAAAATTTTTGTAATACTCTCACTTATGTCTGGGGCAAAAAATCCAAAAAAACTTCTGTAAAAATGAAACGGCTGGGTGTACCAGCCATCCCTTTTAATTTCTGGAAAAATGTGTATTTTTAATTGTCTGTTTTTAAACAAGCTTTTTTTTTCACATAATTTCTTTAAAACCCAAGGGTTTGAAATTCCCCGGCCCGCTACACCCAAAAAATCCCATAGATTTGGGCCGACTTGGGGCCCCCTAACCCGAAAATTTAAAAAAATTTGAAGAATTTTGTAATTTGATACAGTCCCTTTTATGATACGTTCGGGGCTTCCCTTGGCCCCTGCCCTCTTTATCTTAATTTTTTGGTTTTAAATGCATAACCCCAAACCCTGTGCCCAAATTCAGCCAACCCTTTTTAAAAATCTTTTGCCTTTCATTCTGCATAACTCTGAAGCAGCGAAAATTCCCCGTATGAAACAAAAGGGTATATACAAATCCCCTACAGCAGGAAAAAAATGACCAATGGGGGCCCCTTTCTTGAGCAAATGAAAACGGGGCAAATTTTCCCCAACATCTTTTGGGCTCCATCAAACTATCGGGTTCCTGACGGCTTTTTCGGGAAACAAGCATAGATAACCCCGGAATCTTTCCCGAAATGCAAAAAACACAAACAAACAGGCCTTTTAAAACAATTTAATCAAGTTTTTTATACATTTCCCCAACCAAGCAGGATGTGATAGAAATCCTGCCCCGCCAAAACCCTATAGAACCTATAAATCACAAAGCTTGGCTTCTCCCCCGAGGGAAAAAGCAGAAAAATCCTTTCTTTTAAAACATATGAAAACCCATATACCCAAAAACTCACTTCTCTCCTTTAATCCTCGTCAGATGGGGGGAATCATAAAAATACCTGACGGGGTTTACTTTTTAAGGGCCAAAAAATTGAACTTTTTTTCTACACTGGCATGTCAAAAAACAATATCCCTTTAAAAGTTTTCTTGAATAGGTTTTTAGTCAAAGATTTTTTTGGGGATTTCAAATGTGACCAGTGTTAGTACTTTTTTCTGGCCGCGCTTTTTCAGGGCACTCTGGGTTTTCCTTTCCCCAAGCCAACCTTAATTGAGGGGAAAATTTGTTATTAGAGGTTTTTGCAATTTTAAAAATTTTGGGGGATTTTTGTTTTTTTTTATTTAGTGGACTATTTTTTTAATTCTTTTTTTAACCATTAACCCTCATTTTGTTCTACTACAATAAGGGTTTGAAGGGGTTTACAAACCCCTCACTAGTTTTTAACCCAACAGTAAGATTTTCTTGTTTGGCACCTTGGGAAAAAGGGGACACATTTTTTTTTAGGGCCCCTTTAAAAAACCCCTTTAAATTCCCTTTTTTACCAACGCAGATTCTTTATAATTTCTGATAAGATTTCAGCTGGTTCAAAAGGGTTTCTTTTTTTCAATACTTTTTTCCCTGTGTCATATTCTCATTATTACACTAATTTATTGGATCCTATGTTTGATGTCTTTGCAGTGTGGTTGACTGGATGGGTTGTCATTGACATCTGGTGAAATTTCATGTCATAAGGACCTTTAAGAATTATATGCGTCGTTCAGCCCGCTGTATACACATGCATATACACAACCAAACAGAGACATGTGGTAGATAGTAAAAATAATAAGACCAAGTAAATGTGCACTAGAAGGGTGTATAGTCTCTACAATTGCTGTTAGTTTTTGAGACATGAGGCCCCCCACTATCTGTGAGCAGTAGTTTCTTAGATGTGATAGTGTGTTTATAAATCCCTGGTACAGATTCTTGACCTAGTGTTCAATGTGTTCAAACTTTTCTATGGTCTTTTTGGGGTTTAAAATTGTGCCTTTAGTATAACCACTTTCTATCTCATACCTAGTTAATATCATGCCCAGATGAAAGAGATCTCAGTAGTCTTAAAGGCTATCTTACTTAAAGGGTTTTACCTCGATCCTCCTAGAGACTATACCTCCTTGGCAAATCCAGCTCTTTAGCTCTGTTTCCTCTACAAGGGGGCGTGTGTGATTTGTTTGAATTGCATATCATGTGACCCAGCAGGATGACATCACCATGCTTATCCTCGTCTCTAGTCAAAGAATAAGGTTCCTGTTTTATTGATATAGCATTGTGAGTAGCATGCGAGAGGTAACTTTTTTGCCCTCCAGGCACAAGGGTCTAGAGTTCAAATCCCTGCAGGAACCAAACCTGTTTTTTTTTTTTTTTTATTTTCCCTTCGTATTATCAATGCACAGACCCTCATTGAGTTTCTTTTATTTATTATTTGTGCACTTTTGACTAATTAACTTAAGAGTACAGTGGACAATGGGAGTAGAGTGACAGCATCACTGTAGGGTTGAACACTCAGTAAGCTGCCCGAGAGAGAAGTGATGTCTACCATTAAACAATGGATCACTAAAGGAGCAGCTAAAACCAAAACGGTGCAGAATCTTTTAATAATAATGAATGGTGAAAATGTTTGAATATTTAATATGCAAGTTTCCCATGTCCATTTAACTTCGTGGCAAAAACCTCTTAACTTCATTTATTTTTGTTAGCGAAGAAAGCATCTTATCTGCAGGATTGTTTACTTTGTGACTTCCTCACTGATAAACAATAAACTTTTTTTTTATGTTGTAATAGAGACAAAGGCATTGGTGTTGGTTGATATTCATCCTATTTAATGTAAATGAATAACATTGCACTGACTTTTGTTTGTGTACCATATTGACCAGGTTAGTGGTTCTCGCCACGCAGCCCCGGTTGGGAAAGAGAGAACACACAAACTGAGGAGCGAGTCTATTTTACATTGACCACAGTAAGGGAAAAGTCTGCTTTAAAACCAGACTGCTAATAATTAAACCATCTAAAAAAAAAAAAAAATTAAAGGATACATTTTCATTTCTTCCAGACACAAAAAAAACACAATGGGAGGATCCACATCTTACAAACTCTGCAAGTAACAGGTACAGGGACCGTAAAGGCTTACCAGAAATCTTGTACATGAACTCCCCTATATCCCTAATAATATTGCCAGGCTAAAGCGTACATTTGGTGGTATCCATCACTACTAAGCACCTAGAGGCCAAAGACATAACAGGGCAGCTCATATGACTATTCTAAAGCTTTCTTGTGATTTATCTGTCATGCAACCCGTATTCTATACACCAAGAACAGCACTTGGTTTAAGGTGTGAAAAGTATGTTAATATGGGGCCAGTGTAGTAATATATTTCACTCTCGCACCATATAAATTTACACCTTAACACTTCTATTCCATAGCCCCCTGGCTGGCGGAGAGCGGGGTGTGGGGAAAGAGTTTCGTTCTTATGGCTGTCCCGAGAACTTTTTTTTCACTGAGTCAGAATGAACAGTACTTACATTAAGCAGTGTACGAGATCCTATTATAATTAGGAACAGACATTGCCATGTGATGTCCCTATTTAGAAGAAAAGACGTCTCTAAGCTTGTCATAAAGCACATCCATATGTCAATTGCTGCATGTCTTCCTGTCACTCGCCCCCCCCCCTGATGAGTCGGGTGCAATGTGTATGTGTTTCATGAACTTCAAAATAATTATCTGTTTTATGAAATATGGCACGCTAGCAAACTTCAGCATATTATGTATCCATTAGAAATTCATGTTTGCGATAAAGCTGCCAAATAATTATATTTGGGCTTTTGTGGGTACAATGGCCGGACACAGGGGCAGAATAAGAAGTCCCAAAAGGCTTATTATGTAACAAAAGTGCAGGCAGAAAACAATTCAAATGGTTAAAGCTGTAGACTTGGTGGACAAGGCATCCATGAGAAATGGGCATGCACTAACTTTAAACCCTGAGCATCATTATCTAATTACTTTTACCTCTAAATTCAAAGGTGGTTTCTGACCACAAAGAATAGCTGATAAACATGTAGGCAAATGTAAATAAAGACTATTACAAAATACATTGCCTGCTCCAATTATGCTTGGTTTTATCAGACTAGAGCTGTCTTATCGTTTGGATTATTACACAAACTTCCCTAGTTTACCATCACCTCCTCTTTGCCTCTCATTGCTCCAGCATGCCACTGTTTGACCGTGAGAGCATTACTTCCTATGTGTCTTATCAGAAAACTGGAGCCTTGTTTATCAGTGGTGTCGTGTTGAAAAAAAAACACGGCAAAAGAAAAACGAAAAACACAACACAGATTAAAAACCACACGAAAAGAAAAAAAAAACAGCAAACAAGCAGTATCGGCATGCTAACAAGAATAACACGGAAGAACTAAACAGAAAAAGACACAACACATGTCAAAAACAGAATTTTCGGAGAAATCACTCAAGGAATTCAAGACTCAATGAATAAAGAAAGAGATAAGAAAAGCGATATCAGTATCATAAGATAAAATAGGAATAACCAAAACAACATACAAATATATCATATAACGACGACTAACAAAGATCCTGGACAGTGACATCAACGCTAAGAGTGGAAAATTCGCATCGAAACAAGCCAACCAGAATAGACACGAAAGACCTGAAAAGAATTTCAAAACATAAGATCAACAAGCCTTCAGAAATTCTCATATCAACATATCCAAATAACAGCACGGAAACGATCGATAGCAGGGTATACTACAAACAGTACAATAAAGAACAATAAACAAGCTACATATACATTCCATTCGAAGTCATATGCCAAGATCGAATCTAATATATCGCAGAAAGGGTGTATCGGAATGAATAAAGTCATCTAGTCTGAGATACATAACAAAACCAAAAAAACACAATAACAAAAACAATGAAAAGGCCCAAACTAATTGGGACACTCCTTAGAAATATGGAAATAGTAAACGTTAGAGTGTGGGTGTGAAAAACAAAGACGGAACGAAGACATTTCGAAAAAATAATGTGGCCTCATTTAGCAACCTTACAAACAAAAATGCAATCAACTAACGAGTCACAAATTGAACTAAAAACAACAAAATCAAAAAGCCATAGAAATACGGTACGATCAGCAGAAAAAACAAAAAAAGGTCGGAAGACAAAAAAAGAAACCAAATCAGAAAAATCTGAAAAAAAAAAACGTGTAGACAAATCCGTAGACAATCACTGATATCGAATGAAATGATGAGCATAAAATACTGTTTAAAATAAAAGGAGAAGAATAGGCAGTTTCACAACAAGACGGAATTGGATAGCACTATTATAGCAGCAACAAGTATTCAATGAGACAATCAAACAATCACAGTCGAACAGATCACAAAAGTACAAACGATGCAAACCACCAAAGAGAACACAGAAACAAACAATTTTCAATAAGATTGCATAACAGCAAAACGCACGTCCACATCCAAAACAAAACACAACAAACGAAAAATGGCAAAGAAAAAAAGAGGTTAAACCAAGGATTAAAACCTAACAAAAACACTAAAATACGCCAGAAAACAACACATAAAACCAACGACGGAACACAGCACAAACACATAAGTAGAAAGAAAAGCAATACTTACAACTGCTATCATCATACAAGGAACAACAAACAAGAAAGAATCATCGCCAAATCCTCACAAACAAGGGGTAACAATGCTTCAGACACAAGCCAACGCGCCACAAAACAGTATAATCACTACAAAAGAGAAATCAACAACTAACTTCAATACAACAATTCAGAGACAAAATAAACAACCAAGCCCGTTATAAGGGACATACAAAGGGGTAATCAAAAAACACAATAAAACAGAACGTCCACGTTCACACAAAAGGAAAAAAAAAATTCAACAGACGACACACACAGAATACGTTCGAGAACAACAGTAATTATCAAATCCCGGCGAAAACACAATAAAAAAATTGCCGTCAGAAAAACTAATTTCTAAAACTAGAAACTAATCAAAAGGCACAGGAAAACGATACAGCGCTTAAATAATTAAGCAAAAAAACAAAAAAAATGAAATCAAACAAGACATCACAATTCGAAACAAAAAAAAAACCACCACATTCTGGAACGAAGCAGCACACAGAGCAAAAAAAAAAAGCATTTTCAAAAAATTATATTTCTACACAGCACAAATCTAAACAAAAACACTTACGATTTGATACACATCGATAAACAAAATTGACCTTAAAGAACTAAGATTACACAAAGACTTTCTAAAACTGTAATAACAATTAAGACGTGAAACAAAGCAGAAAAGCGAACCAAGAAACAATAAAGACGGCGTACATGACACTAACACACAAAACATTCACAAAAACAAATAAATCAATAAAGTAAGATTTAAAACAAGCAAGACAAACCGCACCAATGACATTTACATCGATAAAAAACAAAATTCCCAGCAACCACAAGACAAGCGATAAACATCACTACAAGCTAGAAACGAAAGGAAAGAAGCCACACGTACGTACACAATGGGACAGAACGAAAACTACAGGCCATCTAACGAGGAAAAAAGAACACTGAAACGAAATGCTAAAGCGTAAGAATTTTAAATCCAACTAAGCGAAATAGATCAACTAACCGCAAGAAACACAGGAGCAAAAACATAAAAAAAGGAGTATAAACTTCAAAACAAACAAGAAACTAGCGCGAAAGGCCTAAACGTAGATACAGGAAAAAATGACATCAGATCGAAAATCAAACGATCAGAAAGATCAGAGCAAAATGAAGTAGAGTCAACGAGATTCCAGTAACGACGAAAAATCGATTAAGTAACACAAAGAGATGAAATGATAACAAAAAGTATTACAATCAATAAACACATCAAACGAAATCATCGTAAAAGCAGAACAATGGTACAACCAATTAACGCGAACCATGTCAAGGAAAAATCTAATACACAGAAAGAATGGAAGGAAAACGGACCGTAGCGACACGAGACAAAAGCAAGTCCTAAAACTATAACCTTAAAAATTACTTAACAAAATCGAAAACAGCAGGTCAAACAAAAACGCACAATACATCTAAAAAAAGACGGTCCGAACACGTACTAAGATAATCAATTAACAAACCACCTAAGAGTGACCAGGGAAAGGTCGAAAAAAAATAAACGGAAAAACAAGATCGGGATTTAGCAATTATTTCCTAACAATAAAAGATGAAATAGTTAAAAAAAACCAATAGAGAAATCATAAGACAAAAAGAAGACGACAAAAAACACCAAAGCCAACAAAAAACAGAGAGCCACAATTGAGGGACAAAAAAAAAAAAAGAACACACAAGTCATCACAGAAATGAGAGATACAAAAATCTTGAAAAAAAATGAGACAACAGAACGACAAAGTAGAACAATTACCACTTAATCCGCACAAAAAACGAAAAAATACGTAACACCGAACACAGAAGCCCATCAACAAACAAAAAAAACCGAACAAAGGAGTAAAAGGTAAAGGTACAATAAATAAAACCAAGAATCAGAACAAGCAAGCAAAGAGAAGAGAAGTAAAAATAAACACAAGTTCGACACACACATCGAGAACAGACAGGACTAAAAAAAAAATCTCTTACACGAGCCAGAAACGAAGAACAAAAGCAAACTATGGCAGCGGCAGAAACCAATTCAGAAGGTAAAACAAAAAAGCCATAACAAGAAAAAATCAAAGTAGACATCGAAGCTCTAAATAGGGTCAAACCACGAAAAGATAACAAGCACAAAGATAGAAGCAAAAACAAAACAGAAAAAAGATTCTGCCCGAGCGAACAACAATGCAAGCAAAGACGATTCAAAAAAGAAAACAGAGACAAACATCGGGAAAATAGCGATAGCAAAGCGTGGGTAGAACTTAAGAACAGGAGAAACGAAAACAAGTTAAAAACGCGACACAATCTAAAGTAAGAATAATCAAAAAACTAAGCAAAAAACAAAAAACCTTACTGAGAAAGCACACATATGAAAGTCGAGGAGACGAGTAATCAAAACGAGGAAAGCAAGTATTTCGATAGGAAGCAATCAATCGAGCACACATACCGTACACAATGTATAGAAAGGCATCGACACAGACAAGGAAAAAAGTAAATCTGAGATCAAGCACGAAAAAGTAAACAAAACCAGCACAATTCAAGTAAGGTAAGCATACATACAAGAAGCACGATCATACGGAAACTTCAAAACACCATCAAAACTCAATGCAACACAAAGAGAATACAAATGGAGTAAAGGAATCTGGAGCAGATCAAAACAGGACAGGTACCAAAGACGGCACTAAGTAAATTGCGAAATGGACGAATCCGAGAAAAGGTATCGATAGCATGCGAATCCAAAGCAATCGAAAAGGGCAGGAATAATCATCGAGGGAGGATACAAAATAAAAACAAACAAAAAAATCGGGGACAAAAAACAGCAATCATACACCAGTGAATCATAGGATCATTGCAGACTCGATCTGTAACGCACAACATGGATGAAAATCAGACCACAATCGACGACAAAAAAGATAGAAAAGAAATGAAAAACAGAAATGACAACGATAACAACATCGCAGAAAAACAGCACAACGCAACAAAACAGTGACGTGATAGCAAAATGTTGTCAAAAAAAGTCAAACAAATAACATATCAAATAATGGTAGAAACAATAAAGTTCATCGTGATAAAGCGAATAAAAAGACACCTGGCTGGTGACAACAAAGTTAAACGCAAACAGTATTCGAGAAAAGAACGAACCATTATACAAACGAGTCAACGAAAATATCCACTGAAATAGCAGCTGAAAAGTACCAAAGAAAAAATAAAGAACAACACACAAAACACCAATTCGTACATACAATCACCAAACTAGCCACCCATTAACCGGCAAAAGTTACTAAGAAGACTGTTAAACCCTTAGATTGCTGTAGCCTTATGTCTTAAAAAGGGGTTGTCTTGCTTGCACAGGATTGCTATTTTACGATCGTTAAAGATTCTTGCGCGCGAACACGTCACTTTGCAATATGGGTATCCATTAACAGTGTCTTCCCTATTTCTAGATATTCCCCCTCTTGTATGGGCCTGCATCAGCTCCTCATGTCGCTATAGCTACAGACCTGTAACAATCATCTCAATGGATAGGCTGTCCAGCACGGTTGCTATATGCTACAGACCTGGCTTTCACTAGCAGCCTAGTATAAGCCAGTAGACACCCCCCTGAATTCAAAAATGAAACCAAGAAAACAGGACAAATCAATGTAGTGAGAAATCCCTTTAGATATTACGTTCTTTTCTGTTAGCAATGTCCCTTCTAACAGGCTTAGCTAGGGAATAGTACAGAGCTGATATACCAGTCGCTGCCTGTCAAAACCACCCACAGCGCTGAACAGGAATTGTGAGTCCGAAGCTGGGCTTTGGCTATGCGAAACAGCAGATGAGAGGAGAACCTTATAAGTATGTATATTCAGGCTGTTGGTTTTACATGATGTGGTTATATCAAAGTTTTGAGCATACATCCTACTTTTGGCAAACAGCCCTAGCTCCCGTACAAATATTTAACTTACACTCTAAAATAGCAGTAAATAAAAAATGTTGGGGTTCATGTCCAGGTCTTTTCATGTTCAGAATTACAATTAAAGTCCCTACGTGTATATATAGAACTCCAATATGAACTAATACGGTTTTTATTCACAGAGAGAACATTAAAAATACAATGTTCCCCCTCAACATAACAATATTAATTGAGCTCAATATAATAATTTTTACGTTAAACCATAACTACTGAAAACTGGTGATTGATCAGAAGCCCCAAAAATGTCACCCAACATAATGCAAAATGAAGATTAGCAGAAGACTTAGGCTCGAAGTCGATAACTAATACAAATGAAGCAAGTCCTTACCGTATACAGTCAGAAAGAGCTACTGGAAGCTGAAGAATCTTTCTATTTTGAGGTTAGAGCTCTTTGGGTCACATATGTATACAGGAATATACTAGTAAAAAGAGAACGGGTCACCCTTAAACTGGTACACAAAAGAGATCAGCTCAACCAGGCATATTAAGGGAGCAGTCAGAACATGTATACCGCAAAGTACTGTAGAGCGACACTACTACATTGCTTAAGTCACCGCATGTAACTCACTATGGAGTGATGTTTACGATAAATTGTTCATGTGATGAAAGGAACATCCGCCCAATTACCTAAGTGCTGCAGATCGTGCTGGGTGGTAGTGACATAATATGACAAGTGCAAGTTTCAAATATAAGGTCTTTATTTCGGACTTTGAGAATGTTGACGATGTTTATCCTGAGGTCGACTGCCAACTAGAGGGACCCCCTGTACTAAAAATTTTATAAGCTTTAGTTGTCTATTATGTGTAATAATTGTAAGTGGCTCTCATATTTGCATCCCTCTTTTTTCCATCGACTTATTTTAAAAAAAAAACGAAAGTGAAATTTAAAATACTGATGAAATTGATGTCAGCTTTTTTTCTTTTTTAATTGATCTTGATTAGTTGGCAGAGCATGAAACTTATTGTAAGAAATTAGTGAACCAAAGTAAAATAATAAAAGTGGCCTTAGTTGTAGTAAACCTTGATGCGTGAATTTGCTAATCTCGTGGAGAACTACTGTGTAGTGTGTTATAAGAAATGCAAACACTTCATGTGTGTCATAGGAAAACTGTCCTGTTCTCTCACGATATGACTGTAATACCGTATGTTTTGCGCCCTAAGTGTACAAAAATAGCTAGCTATGATCTTGAATATGAGTGAACAAGCGCCTATTATTCCATTAGCATTATGGGCACAAATTTACTCATTTCTTTTGTGCTTTATGGCTTATTCAGATGAGTATCTAAGTACTCACATTATTTATTTCCTATTTCAATTCTAAGGCCGTAAACCTTCTCTCGGATTACAAAGAAAAATACGAGTACTTCCGTAAAAAAATTGCACACGCGAACAAGCAAGTGTAGCTTAATTTTATTGTTATGTTTGGTCATATACAGGTTGAAATTTATATAGTGTGTGCGGCATAAATTAACGTAATGTTGTGTGGTATATATTATACGCATAACGCTACTCACAAACAGAGTTTGAGTATAAATATACACGATGTTGTGTTGTATAGGTATGTATGAATGTATATATATATATATATACCTAATATATATGTATGTGTCTATATATATGTAATGTGTAATATAGATGTATGTGGTAATATATACTATGTATGTGGTATATATATATTGAATGTGTATCTATAAGATGTATGAGTATATATAGTTATGTGTATATGATATATATAATGTGTATTGTGTATATAAATATATATAATGTATATATGTAAGTATAAATATATATAGATATATACTTTGATCGGAGTCCGCAAACGGAGCCGACAGCAGGTGAGAAACCACGCAGGCGGCGATCTCATTCATGTGAACCCGCTGCGTCTTCCTCATAGCCACAGTGATAACTCACTGCTAATTGATTAGATCCGACAGGATGGACCCATAGACGATCTGTAAAAGTGCTTTGTAACACGGAGTGAAAACTGCATTGTAACAAGCTATTGGGGTCTTACTATTTTTGATATTGAGGTGGATTAACAGTGGATGACTTGGGAAATCAACACAACAGCTAAAACCATTTCCTGTGAGAAATAAATTCCTTTATTGAAGAGTAGGGAGAGGTTTTTATACAGAACAGGCAAAAAAGGCTTTATGTCACTATGTGTATATGTTTACAGTAATTCATAATACAAGTTACTTTCCCTGCAGACACAGGTAGATTACGTGTGACCGGTTCATAATTCCTTGGGAGAACAAAGGCCAATGGAGAAAAAACTGATTCTCTTTGTATAACCGTTTCAAACTTAAAATACAAGACAATAAGTAGATTGTGAAACAACAAGTTTGATCAATCTTGAGGTGATCCCATGTGGAATGTCGATTAGCGAGGGTTCGTTTCTACTCCATTTGGGGTCAACCACACATCTCCAGAAACTTCTGATAGGTGCCGCTAGAACAGTAGAGGTGTGACCGACAACATGCATGATCCTGTCCATTCACGTCGTATGGTTGTGAAGGGTCCAATATGAAGGAGCTTGGCTATTAGAGTACAGTTCAGTCTTGTAAATAGCCCATGCACATGGCCAGGACAGACCTGTTTATCCACTGTTTATGAATGACAAGCAAAAATTGGAAATTTGTTTTCCTTTAAATGTATAGCAAGCTGTTATCATAGCATATCTCATACAAAAACCATTATGTTTCCGTAGCCGGGAATTCCGAAATAGATTTGAGATGAAGTTTTGCCGTCGCACCTGCTATTCTTGTGAGGATTCGTACAGAAGGATTATTTGCTGTGTAAAAGGCCAGAATTCCTTAAAGCTCAGTCTTTGGATTTAATTTGACAATGAGAAAGGCCTTTGGACTATGGTGAGTATGCCAGAGAGGTTTTCTTCCTGATATCTAAGGAAATGTTCAATCCAATTATGCCTCTTTTAAGAATATTCTGCAACGTAATGCCATTTAAGTTGAAATCAGCACAATGAGTCTAGTGAGAACTTTTTTTCCAATCTTTTGAACCAACTGTAAAAAACGAGGATGTAGAATAGAATAGTGGCCACAGTATGTGTGGTGTGGTTTGGGAAATGGGACAGTATATACGGTTCATAAGAGGACAAGACCATCTATTTTGCAGTATGTAACTATTCTATGTAAATTCTTCTGTACAATCTGGGTAGTTGTGTTTTTTTTTCCTATAGAATTTTTTTTTTTTTTTTTTAACGTTCCCCTACGTACATCATACTTTATTTGTATCTCTGACTTATCTTTGAGCTCGAAGCACAGCAGTGGATTGCTTGACTGTTCTCTCTCAGGCGGACTATGGCCTGTGAGGTATAAGCGTTATCAGCAGGGCCTCAAAAATGTAAAGGAAGCTGGAAACACCCTCCTTAACCTCCAACACAAAAAAAGACAAACCCATTAGGAATTTGTTCAGTATTAGAACTCCTGGTATACATTATCCTTGGCTTATGATTATTATTCCAACCCCTAACACACAAGCCTTAGACGTAGCCCATACTGTCCCGGTCTTTAGGAGGGAGTTCACGCACCTGGAACGTATGGATACTCTGAGGTATCGGCGACACGAACTCTAAAGCAAGATCGCGCGATCGGCGCGGGGTGTCACGCTGAGAGATTACAGCTGACATCCCGCAGCGCCGGCTCCCGACCCGCTAGTCGGCGGTCCGGGGTGGGGTGTTGGGGCGGTTAACCCCTTAATTTAACCGCGACATCAGGTCGCAATAACTAAGAGACGCAGGAGGAATCAGCATCCTCCTGCGTCTCTATCGGTGGCAGCAGCGCACTATCCGTGCAGCTCCTGCCCTCTGACAGACATACAAGGGAACAGGCAGAGAATGCCTTCCGGGTGTGTCTGTGACGTCACGATGCCCGGCCTTTGCCGATTCCGGGCATCGTGACCTGACAGTTGTATACGGAACCCAGTCATAGCAACAGCTATGCACTGATGTCCATATTGAATTGAAGAGATCTAAAGATCTCTCATATCAAAATCCCATGCGGTAAAAAGTAAAATAAAAATGTGAAAAAAGTTTAAAAAAAAAGGTGAAAAAACAAGTAATGACAAACACGAAAAATAAAATAAAAAATACTACACATAACCGCCCTTATCCTCCCCTTTACAGAACGCCAATACGCAGCGCCCAAAAAAGATCAAAAATAAAAATAAAGTACCTATATTTGTATCGCCGCGTGCGTAACGACATGCCCTATAAGCATCTGTCATGTTAATTAACCCTACGGTGAACGCCGTAAAAAAAAACAAAAAAAAAACACAGAATTTAGATTATTGATCATATCCCGCTCCCATAAAATTAATAAAAAATGTCGATCAAAAACTCATCAGAAAACACCAAAGTTGTACCAATTCACAACGTGTCATTCGATCCCGCAAAAAAAAAAAGTCCTATATAACAGCCTGTATACGGAAAAATAAAAAAATGTTTAGCTCTCAGAAGCTAGCGATGCATAAATATTGCTTTTATACACACTAAAAACCCTTTCTTTTTTTTTTTAAAGAGCTCAACATAAAAAAAACTATAAAACTAGGGTATCGCCATAATCGTAGCGTAGCGCCAAAGAGTAAAGCTAATTATCACAGAAAGCTGCAACGTGGAGGCCCTGTTCTAAAAATAAAAATAAAAACACTACTAGGATTGCAGTATTTTCTTCAACCCTGGCCTCCAAAAAACAGATGGAATTTAAAAGCGTTCAAAAAGCTTGTCCCCCCATAAAATGAACTAAATAAAGAACGCAACTGTCTCTCGCGAAAAACAAGTCCTACACAGCTCCAAGCACAGAAAAATGTAAAAGTTATGGCTCTCAACTATGGCGATGCAAAAACGTATTTTCCTGGTTGAGATAAAAGTGTTTTTATTGTATAGAATGCAGTAAAACATAAAAAATACAAATTGGTATCGGAGTAATCCCTATTGACGCGCTGCCTGATAAAGCTACCATGTCATATTATACGTACATGACCGCAATAAAAAAAATAAAAATAAAAAACACTACCAAGATTGCTGTATTTATGTTCAAAACATCTCAGAAAACCCTTAATAAAAACATAGCATCATATGCACCCATAATTGTACCAATAAAAACTTCAACTCATCCCGCAAAAAAACAAGCTCATACACGGCTCTGCACACAGCAAAATAAAAAAATGTGTATGGATGTCAGAATAGGACAACATAAAAACACAATTTTTTACATAGACAAATTTCTACTGTGTAAAAAGTAAATAAAACAGAAAAAAACATAAAAAATCTATTCACTGTAATTGTAAATACCGACCCCCATAGTAAAAGTTAGATCCTGTCATTTACACTGCACGCCGAACGCATGTGTAAAATTGAAACGTCAAAAACAATCTGACCGAACTGCTAGGCGTTTTTCTCCCGCCCCCCATCCAAAAATCCAAAATGGCCGACTTCTGGAAGGTTTCGCCTGTTCTGCTACTTGTTGGGGGTCTTTGCAAATGCGACATGGCCCCACCAAAATCTCTGCGTTCCAAAAGCTAAATAAGGCGCACCGGTCCCTCATACGCCCTTGCATGCACCCAAAACAGCAGTTTACCCCGCCACACGTAGGTATTGCCAGAACTTGGAAGAAATTGCTTAACAAAGTTTTAGTTCTTATTTTCCAGGATTCCTTTGTATGATATGAAACCATTTTAACTAAAATTGCAGATTATTGAAAACCCCTTTTTTTTTAAAATTTTCAACAGCCTTATTCTTACAAAAACCATTGTGAAATTCACCTGATAGGTGGGTCTATATACTCAATCTTAGCAACCTCCTGTATATATTCATTAAGTGGTGTAGTTTCGCAATAGCGGTCTATTTAGGGGTGTTTATATTAAAGGTTTTAGCACCTTAGTTGTCCGCCTCCCCAAACCGGAAATGGCGCCTGAAATAAAATCGTCATTGAAAATTGAGACCTGCCAGAGAAAAATATAGTAGGTGCTACCTCCTATTCTGGGGCTATGTGTGAGCCAAATAATGCACTAGGGCCACATATGGGATATCTCTAAAAAGGCAGACCTGGGGGAATTGATATTAAGTTGTGCATTTACCTAGTCACATTTACCGTATTCCAGTTAATAATGATAAATAATTGAAATCTTGCAAAAAAAAAGTGAAATTTTTGAAATTTCACCTTCCACTTTGCGTTTTAATTCTGTGAAATATCTGAAGGGTTTATCAAACTCACCTAAATAGTGGTTTGTAGATACGTTAAGGGGTCTATTTTCTTCTCAGATGGCGTCACTTTTATGGGGTACTACATGCGAGGCCCCTCAAAGCACGTCAGAACGGATGTGGTCCCTAAAAAAAATGTAAATGCAAATTTTCTTGAAAATGGTGAGAACGCGTTACTACAACAAATTTCTAAGCCCCTCTAAAGTTCGAAAAGAAAAAAAAAAAAGACATTTAAAAATGATGCCAACCAATAGTGGACATATGGTAGATGGCAAGGTATAAACTATTTTGTGGTGAATAATTATCTGTCTTGCACGCCGAAATTTTGCAACTTCAAATCTAAAATTTTTTTTAATTTCCAAATTGTTTTCATGAAATTTTGATATTTTTCTACACAAACGCGAAAAGGATTTGTATGGATAAAAATTTCTTACTACTTAAAGCAGCAATGTTTACCCACGAGAAAACAATCTCTGAAACTCACATGGCAATAGGTAAAAAGTGTCAAAAAGTTATCTCACATTAAATGGTACAAATGTCAGATTTCAAAAATAGGGCTGTGCCAGGAAGGTCAAAACAGGCTGGGTCCTTAAGGGGTTAAAACCAACGGATACATTTGAGGTTTGCGGTGTTATATTTGCAGATTACACCATCCACTTGTTACACTATATGGGTCATGTTCTTTGCTAATATGTTTAAAGCATATGATGCTTATATCAAAGAGCATGAGTGGTGATATTGTGTTTTATGTGTAGTTTTGCCTATGTACTCCATTTCATATACATGACTTTATAAAATCTTTTGACTGCCATTTGACACTTTGCTATGTGATGACATCTGCTCTGTTGATTTTGTCTTTTCATATGTTGCTTTTGTCATTGCCACTGTTTATTTCCTCTTTGTCTACACCTGTCCATAGAACAATAGAGCGTTTTTGTCGTTACCTACTATTTGTAATACAACTACCTTGCAGATGAGCATTTTTCACAGCACCAACAGTAAACGGAGATTATTCTGTCCTGCCATTTAGGAGTTTTATTTCTTTACTTGCAAAATCATCTGACTTCTCATGTGTCTATTTTGTTTACAACTATGTAAGCAAGATTAAAATACTATTGCTTTTGGTGCGCCTGAACCTAGAGGACTTCTGAGTGGAGGGTCTCTGCCGTTTGTCCTGCTGAGACTAGTCGCGTCTCAATCTACTGGGAAATTTTAGCAGCTTGTTGTTCACTGTGGTCAGCCTGGAGACAGGCCTGGGTCTGCTGAGAGGTTTTTGGCATCTCTGGCAGCGGGCGTGTGCTTTGCTGCAGGAGTCTTTTGTCTTAGGCTAGGTTCACACGGCTTAAATGCAGGGCGTAATTACGCCCCGCAATTATGCCGTGCGGGCGGGGGAGGGAGCGGGGGGCCGGCACCTCGCCGGCCCATAGACTTTCATTACCAGCGGCGCGTATACGCCGCTAGTAATTCACATGTCCCTTATCTCCCCGCCCGGCGGATTCGCTGAGCAGGGACAGGAGACGTAATCCATAGTTATCTATGAGAACTGTGGATTACCGTAATGACTGGGACGTATTCCAGCCGTAATTTGCGCACTCCGGCGCGTAATTACGGACTGAAATACGTCCAATTTTAAGCCGTGTGAACATAGCCTTAGGCCTCATTCACACGGCTTATTTCTGGCACGGATTTCAGCCGTATTGCGCGCCATACTGCGCTGCCGGTCCCCCGCTGCACGGCAGCCGGCGTAATTGCGGGGCGAAATCCGTCCCCGCAATTACGCCGGCAATAAGCCGTGTGAACTTCGCCTAAGTGCATGGTTCCTTTTTTGATGCATGGACTGGTCTGATAGAGTTTTGATTTATGAGAATGCTCAAATTCAGTTTTGGTGCAGTCCATTCACAGCGAGTTCTGATATTTTTACAAAATTGTCAATGGGTGGGTCCTGAAGCACATGATTTACAGACGTGCAGATTGGTCTAGTCATTTGGCTGTGCACAAAGAACAAACCCCTTTCACTGCGAGGTAAATCTTTTTTTTTGTGTTTTGTATTTGCTAAAATGTCATTTACTGTAGGTTTTATAGAGAGAGGCAAGATTATTTGTGTAAATTTTTTATTGCATAGGCCTGCCACAGTAAAACAAAAAAAATCTGCTAAAAATTCTAACTAAAATTGTTTTCCAGGAATATTGATTTTAACTAAAACAGCCCTTTTTGACAAGTGTCCCTTTAAGCAAGGTACTTCATATATAAAGAGTATGTTCTATCCTCCTGCAAGAATAGAAATAAGGAGTTCCTGAGTGTGTTATCTATGACTGTTGCATTTTCAGTATACTTACATAGGCTTCTGTTTTTCTTCACAGTGATAATTACACTTTGCAGATCAATCCAAAGTCTGGACTGTGCAATGAAGATCATCTTTCATATTTCAAGTTTATTGGCCGTGTGGCTGGGATGGCTGTTTATCATGGAAAGCTTCTGGATGGTAAGCTTATGTTTCATAGAATTTTTCCATTATCTCACTGTTGAGAAATACAGGAAGAGGAAAATGTCATACTTTCCTTTGGCTATCAGATTATACACCGATCTGAAGGATTATAGATACATGGGGCCACATGTATGAAAACTGTGTAGGTCTAAAACTAACTTTGTTACCCATAGCAACAATCAGAGCGCCCCTTTCATTTCATATAGTGCTCTGAAAAAAGGAAAGGGGCGCTGATTGGTTACTATGGGCAACAAAGTGAGTTGTAGACCTAGACCGTTTTCATACATGTGGCCCATGGGGTTTTTTGTAATTTGTGTAGCATTTAGAATGTATTGTGGTAGACGGGTAGATCCTGTGGCTTCACATCACTTTCAATGGCCACTTCTCCTTTGGCTCTGGACTCTCAGTAAAATAATGTGCTGCACAGTTAACGGTGTCGTACACTGACCTCACAGATCTGTCTGTACATATATACATAAATTGGATATATGGATAGAATGTATACTGAAAAAAGGGTATAGAAATCTGTATTTGATGTAAATATCACTTGACAGCATAATACAGCCTGCTCAATCTAAAATGCATGCATAGTCATACAAATGCTGGATTTTAAGGTTTTCAAGATGTAAAAATCAGCTGAATGTTGACATAAGTCTTTCTTCAGAAGAGGGTCACAGTTCAGATCCTTGCTTTCCAAGAATACTTTCCATTCTTTTTTGCTACTGGGCAAATTTTTTTCCTAACTTTTTCTTCCTTTACAACATCCAAACTAAGTGATTTTGAACTATAATTTGATTTGGCCTATTTCTATAGTGCACTTTGGGATTTCATCAATATCACTTTTAGATTGGGTACCTACACCGTTTGAAGCAGTAGAATTGTGAAAAGACAAAGACTTTTTGTTCAGGAGGCTAATGCCACACAAATTTGTATTATGTTATTGTTACGCTTTTTGACAGCGGCTTTATAGGCCTCTTGCCAAGGCCCAATTAACATCACTTTTTACCGTGAAAATGTATCCCAACTAATATCATAGCAGGGCTGTGATGGGTTCATAGTGATTTATAGGGCAAACCAAGCCCAAACTGGACTAATATTAGTGTCGTTTGAATATGAAGTAATAAGGTCTATTATCTGTCTTGCAGGTTTTTTCATACGACCTTTTTATAAAATGATGCTACAGAAGGCTATTGTTCTGAATGACATGGAGTCTGTGGTATGTTTAATCCTTGTATTGTATGTCCCCTAAGAGCACACAGATACTGCATAGCTTTTCATTTTTCCTATAAGCCCTTTACTGCAGATGGATAGGTCATCTAATAGACATTTTTTGTGTGCTATGGAGTCTTAAATATCCTGCCTGCATTTTCAGAGCTCTATACAGAAACTGAAGAATTCCTGCAGCCAGCTGCCACAGCTAGAGGGAGCTATTTGCCTACAAATTTATAAATCTCAAAGTTCAGAGGGTGTTTTATGTATTCATATTCCAGCAACTCGCTCTGGTTTGGGTAACGTTGCAATATGTAGTAAGTTCGATCTAGAAGTGGCCACAGCAATCATTAAGGTTATTAGCAGAAACAAGTAGGTCTATGAATTCACAGCAAAGAATAGGAGATTTGAACCAAATAAAGATTTATGTATTTGAACACTTTTAAAGTACTCCATAAAGTTTGCTGACAAGATAATCTAGCAATTTTAGGGTGATATTTTAAATATGCAGCAATATGCACCCCCTATACTTACAGGTGGGCTGGATCCACACACTGTCATACAGAAGTTTTAGTAGCACCAGTCATATTGTCATACATTATTTACTGCTTTGCTGACCTCTATATGTGAACTGTGATAAGGTTTTCAAATGTGGACACCTTTATGATCATCTTGCAAATGCCCTTTTTTATTGTGAACTTAAACCTATGGGCAGTGCTGCCATTGTGTTCACCATCATTTCTCTGTAGACAGGTGGTCCTTTACGAACTGCCAAGTGGAAAAGATTACACAAGCACTTGGCACTTGCTGCTCTCCTTCCTGTTAGTCAGTTGCCCATTCCTTACCAGTGCTTTCACATGTTGACTTGGATAGAAGCTACATTTTTACACCTGCTGTGTATAATTTCTCTTTTGGGTTTGAATCATTCTACAATTTTGATGGTTCAGCCAATATTTAAGCAGCAATCATGAAAGCATCTCATGTTGCAACAATAAAATTTATACATACTTGCAAATGAATCACAGAGCAAAGCATTATCAGCCATTAAAAAAGGAGCCAAACCACACTAATGGCAGAAAAAATTATTCCTGCTCTAAAACCTAACGTTTATTCTGTATATATTGAAACATATAATCATTTCTGTGAAATACGGTCATAAACCATATGAGGAACTGATCTCAGAGTACCATAAATAGTAGTGACATATACATAAGGTGACTCATTATCCTATAGTCTAACAGCATGTTATGGCTGGCTGTTATTTTCCTGGATACACCAGTTCCAGAAGCACTTCTAGTTTCCCACCAGGATACAATAAAGGGCCTTTCACACGGCTTATTGCAGGGATGGATTGCAGCCGTATTGCGCCCCATACTGCTCTGCAATACGGCTGGAATACGTCCCAGCCATTACGGTAATCCACAGTTCTCATAGAGAACTGTGGACACAGTCTCTCCTCCCTGCTTGGCGAATACGCCGGGCGGGGAGAAAGTGACATGTTCATTATCCTGGCGGGATACGTGCCGTGGATAATGAAAGTCTATGGGGCCAGCGGGCAGCGCCCCCTGCCCCTTATTCAAGCCGGAATTGCAAGCGAAATCCGTCCCGCAATTACGGCTTGAATAAGCCGTGTGAACCGGGCCTAAGTGGTAGCCATCTAATTGCTGGGAGTGCCCCCGTGAGTTATCATTCCTTCTTACTGCACTCATGCGGTGAGGAAGTCTCTGAATGAAGCAGCAGTGCGCATGTTTGCACACTGCTTCAGTCAAAGACTATTGGACGAAGATTGCCGAGTATAGTTTTTGTCAGTCCCATAGACTTTGAATGGAGCAGCAGTGCGCATGTTTGACCATTGCTCCATTTTAAAACCTCCTTGTGGCGTGATCACCGTGAGCAAGAATGGGAACTTTAGGCCCTGGTTTTAGCGATCAGTGGCGGTCCAAGCAATCACACTTTGGATATGTGATAAAGGTCTCTGTTGGGAAGAAGGGGTTCTCTGGGAAAAGAAAAAACTAAATACATAAGCTACATGTCATAATGAAAAAATTCCTAAATATCTTTAATTAGAAAAGTCTGCACATTTTGTCTAGGTGATAATCATTATAGAAGGAAAAATTGGGCGCCAGGCTACTTCCTCAGCGAAAACCTGTCCTACAGGAAGTAGGCCAGACTCTGAGTTACTTCCTGGGTAGGGTGACTGGCATCACTGAGCATGTGCGGTGCTTAGTCAGTCTGACAGCCGGACAGCTCTGCAGATTAGAAAGGAGACTGAGGGCAGTACACACACATCTATATATTTGGTGTGAATATAGTATATAGAATCTGAAGCTCAGCTGTAGGGAATGAGGCTGTTGTGGGAAATGTAGTTTTCACACAGCACGCCTAGCAACTGTAGCTCCGTCCACTAGTCCAACGAGGAGAAAGATCCAACATGGCGATATGTGAAATAACAGTGTCTGTATACCGTTCACACACTGGATTGTGACAGATACTTACTAATTATCTTTACTATTGCTGCACTATATGTTCTTTTTTTTGGGGGGGTTATATAATATACGTTTTCGGACCTCTTATTTTATCCAAACCGCATGTGCTGGAGTGTATAATTGGGCGCCTTCTTCCTCACCCATAAATCTCCATAGCATATATATGAATGACTCCTTAGGTTATATCAAAAACTTGACAAATTTTTATGCTGTCATTACAGCCATAAAACGCATAACTCTATGCTTTTATATAAAAATTTATGGATAAGACATCGCAAGCCTGGCCGCCAACAGACTTTCAATCATTCCTTTAACGTATTATAAACTCTTCTTTAATAGACGATCAAGCAATGAGATCAATACAAAGTATGATATGTTATTAGATACCCAAAATTTTTAAGAGAAAAACCTGTAATCCTCATCCTTTATGGTCTCCAGCGACCGGCATAGACGCCGACTTCACGTGCATTGCATCCGTGGTCCAGCCCATACGGATGCACGTGAAGTCGGCGTCTATGCTGGTCGCTGGAGACCATAAAGGACTGAGGATTACAGGTTTTTCTCTTAAAATTTTGGGATATCTAATAACATATCATACATTGTATTGATCTCATTGCATGATCCTCTATTAAAGAAGTTTATAATACATTAGTGGAATGATTGAAAGTCTGTTGGCGGCATTGCGATATCTGTCCATGTAGTACTTAGCAGGTGGGTCCTGCTTATGCCGTAACAACCTGTAACCAAAAGGTGCCGAAATATATTGCATTTGAGACTGTATATAAAATTTAAACAGTCATATTGCACTTGCGATTTGTAACAATCTCCTGGCTTGGAGTATCTTCAAGTAGTACACATGTGCTTCAGAGTGCAATCTCTCTCAGTCCTGCGGCCATAACAGCCTACTCAGGTGTGGGCACTGAGTTTGCAGCTGCTGACTGACTCTGCACGGCCGTTGTAAAGCGGCCGTACAGAGTCAGTGAGAATCGCCCGGCGGATGAGGCGGGCAGCCGCAGCGCCCCTTCTGGTGAGTAGCACCCGCTACTAGGACAGGTTTCTGCTGAGGAAGGAGCCCGGCGGCCATTTTGTTGTTCTATAATGATCATTGCCTAGACAAAATGAGCAGACTTTTCTAATTAAAGATATTTAGGAATATTTTCATTATGACATATAGTTTATGTATTTAGTTTTCTTCTTTTCCCCGAGAACCCCTTTCAGGTCTTCATTGGTTCAGACTTTCTCTGAATGTACCCAATAACTACAAACTGCTTAAAAGTTCACTTTATCTTAGCCCTACTGTCTTTGCTTGAGCAGAGTTACTATCCCAAACGGGGCAACCCCACAGATTAAACGGTAAAAGTTCCTCAAGAGAATCCCTTTTAGTAAGTACCTACATGTGTTTCCTCTGACCAAAGTGTCAGAACCATTTGTGGGTTAAATTAACTACAGCTCATAGTAGTAGCATTAGTAGTCCTACATATATTGTAGGAAGCAAAAACTGGTACCACGCAGTATATATCGGTTTTCTGAAGAAAAAAAAAATGTCAAAGTACTATGCTATACCATACCCCAGAAGAAAATACTGTCTGGAAGAACATTCTTTAGCCTTCTTCTAGTGAATAGAGCCCTATGGATGCATCTGGCACATATGGATGCATCTAGCACATGCTCTGAACATGATGTGAACAGAACTGTAAACCTGCAGTAGTGGGGGGGAGCAGAATGGAAGATGGCAAAAAATCATATTCCATGACCATATGTCTCTATTAATATTCAATTTCTTCTCTCTCAGGACAGCGAGTATTACAATTCTCTCCAGTGGATACTTGAAAATGATCCATCAGAACTAGACCTACGATTCACTGTGGATGAGGAACTCTTTGGACAGGTAGAAGTAGCAGTTTTCTAGTGCAGCACAAGTATGGTTAGCTCAGTGATTTTGCATCTACACATATATATTTTTTTTTTTTTTAGACACATCAACATGATCTTAAGCCTGGTGGAGCAGACATAGTAGTCACCAACAAGAACAAGAAAGAATACATCCAGTAAGTCTTCAAATCTGGGTTCTTTTTTATGCAAGAGGCACTGCTTGAGTGCTTTACAGGTTTCTTTACATATATGTACTTTCCATAGCCTTGGAGACCAATTTCACAGAGGGGATTTCTTGGGTTTATTGCTTCATTCCTTGTATCATTTTTGGTCCCCAGTACTTTTTTTTTTTTTACAAGCTTTATACATTGATGTCCATCTGACATTGTAATTTCTGCAACCTGTTAAGGCTTATTCATCTTGTATTTGAATGCTGACACCGCTTCAAGTGATGGCAATTAACAGTCTTGAAGAAACCACATTTCTTTAAGGCAGATCTGAAACACTGTGGTATAGTAAAATTTAATCTTCACATGAAGGGATATCCCCACTTAGGAGCACTTCTATTAGGCCCCGTTCACACGGCTTATTCACGCCGGATTTGCGAGCCGGATTGCCACGCAATTCCGGCGTGTATAAGGGGCGGGACGCGAGCGCGGCGGGGGAGCTGCCCGCCGGCCCCATAGACAATGCATTATCTACGGCGGGTCCGCACCGTAAATAATGTGCATGTCACTTTCTCCCCGCCCGGCGGATTCACCGAGCGTGGAGGAGCGACGGATCCACTGTTTTCTATGAGAGCAGTGGATTACCGTAATTACTGCGACGGATTAGCGCCGTACTGCAGCGCGCAGTACGGCGCCAATCCGCGCCGAAATAAGCCGTGTGAACACGGCCTTACAGTGAAAGCTACAAACAGTTTCTTTTCCTGTAAAGCAGGTATGCCAAACTCGGGCCATGGGCCAGATCTGGTCCGCAGTGTAATTTTATTTGACCCGCGGCTAACGGCCTGGCAGTGTACAGAGGAGAAGAGGAATAAGCTAGGAACTGCCATTACATTCCTGCAAACCCCCACCACCACCAGCTTTCCTCCCCAGAGAAGGAGAAACAACTCTGACAGTGGGGACGATTGAAAAAAGAGCTCACAGAGGATCCGGAATCCTTAACACTTAAACCTTCTCAGCACCAGCATCTCTGCAGGCAGCAGGGTACTCCAAACAGAGTACCGACGTGCAGCAGATCAGAAGCACTGTGGGGTCAGTGCAAATAAAGTGGGTACCAGACTGTTCCTCTGGCCCCAAGAGTGTACTAGGACATAAAGCAGTGTAGGGAAAAAGGACTTCATCGAAAAGACAGGGTTTTGTCATGCCACAGCAGGACATCTTTTGTCTCCCACATGAAGCACATACAGCTTTCCTTAAGTTTCCTTACGAAAAGGTTTATCGTTATATCTGAGGAGAAGGAAAACTGCATTAATTGTAGACATTATTGTGATAAATATCAAGGTTGGCCCACTGTGTATTTGAGTTTGACATCGTTGCTTTAAGGCTAGGTCTACACAACATCGGACAAAAACCTCACTGAAAACCAAATCCTAAAACCATTCCTAAAACTGAGTTTTTTGTCCAGTGCATGCCAAAAACTGCTCAAAAAAACAACCGTTTTCTGGCTCGATTTTTTGGGCAGAAATGCACAGCATAAATTGCTGTGGATTTCTGAAAAAAAAAAGTGCAAAAAACGTCTGGCGCTTTACATGGACTTCAGTAGTAAATTTTCTGCCCTGCTCTGGTGTTTTTTGCAACCGGTTTCAAAAATAACTGGGAGCAGAAATGAGCAGAAAAAAATGTATGGGATGTGTTTTCAGTTTTTCCAGCAGTTTCAGAAAACGAAAAATGTGAAAAAGCAGCCAAAAATGTGCGCAGTGGAGCCTAAAGCATCCACCTCTTGGACATGTTTCCGGATGACAACAGCAGATTGCAAAAATCCCATTCAGCAGACTCCCCCACTCCATAATCAACGTATTGGTGTGGAAGGAGATTTTTTTTTTTTTTTTTTATAAAACTATTCAATTTAAAGTTGAAATTCTTTATGTATTGCTTTTCTTTCTCTTATTTAGTCTTGTCATACAATGGAGGTTCGTAAACAGAATCCAGAAACAGATGGCTTCTTTTAAAGAGGTAACTTGTTTAAACTTATAACTATATATTGTATTCATCAATAGACTCTTACTGTTGGTACTACACAAGTTAACCTATTTAACCCCAGAAAAATAAGTTGACTAAGGGAGCTTCCTCTCCGGTCTGTCGAGGTGCCATAGTTGCAATTCAATGCAGCGCCTGAAGTTAACCTGCTACGATCAGAAGTTATCTATCTATGGTCCCAACAGTGAATATCAGCCATCTTTTGGGTTCATTGACAGTATACACAAGATAATTGAGATGTGTATACAAGTCAGAGAGCGTGAAAACTCCCTCACTTAAGAAGTGTACAGTATTTGCCATTCTGCATGAATGGTTTAAGAATCATCAATTATAAAGTAAAACAGAAGTGAATTTGATCTATGGTCAAGATCACTTGTGCTGCTGCTGTTCTTTCTAGCCAAGACATCATTTGGATTCTGCTTTGGTGTTTTTAGCTCTTTGAATTTTAGAATCCTTTTCACATGTCTACATTTACATTGATACTAGCCTCTTTCCTGGAGGTAATTAGGATTATGTAGTCCTGGAAAATCCCAAAAAATAAAATAATTTTGTGGTGCGTTTAGAAGGTGACTGTGGTATATAATATGATGGTTACATCTCTGCCTTGTTACTTTTCTAGTAACCACGTTTTTAGTTAAGAATGTTGGATATTTTTTTATTATGTTCTTGCAAACACAAATATATACTTTGTTTCTCCAAAGGGATTTTTTGAACTGATTCCTCAGGATCTGATTAAAATATTTGATGAAAATGAGTTGGAGGTACAGTATTATTTAACTTATTTTTTTTATCCAGTGTAGTACATTTTAGTAATTAGTAAAGGTGTTTCTTTAACTTTTTTCTTTTTTTTTTTTTTATAAATATGTCAACATATTTAATGGTAATTGCTAATTGATATTTATTTGTCTTTATCATCTTTTATTGTTTTCAGCTTCTAATGTGTGGTTTGGGAGATGTGGATGTCAACAACTGGAGAGAACATACCAAATATAAGAATGGTTATTCTCTTGGACACCCAGTTATTCAGTGGTTTTGGAAGGTAAGAAATTGGCTAAAGGGTATTCTTCTACAACCCCCATTCCTCATGCTACTTCTTAAAGGGGTTGTCTCGCTACAAAGAATAGCTTTCAAATTGTAGGGAACACAAAATAAAGACATTTTCCAAATATATTGCTTTATTCCTCTGTTTTCCCTAAGGAGATACAAGTGAATTTATGACCTCCCTGGCTATTTCAGTTCCCTCAGTAACCAACCTGTAAACAATTCTCCCTCTGCTGTTTGTTCAATGAGATAACAGTGAGTGATGTCATCACACAGGTCTTGGCAGTGTCCAGTGCTGCTCAGCAGTAAAAAGCTTGATTTATGTAAAATAAACAGAACTGTAATTAGGGCTTTTGTTTTGGGGATCAGATAAGAAGTCCTGTTAGTAGTTTGAGAAGCTAATCTGATCTAATTAGCATGTGAAAGCACAACTGAGCACAGAGCTGTACAAGCAGGGAGCTGTATGCAAATGAGTCAGTCTGAACCAGGAAGTGACAGCTATTTCATTCATGCATTCTCTGAAACTCTGAAGGGAGACAACTCCTTTAACTTTCTGTTTTTAAAGTATAATCCAGCTATGGTCTGCTACCGTGATTGTTGAAATTAGACATTAGAAAGGTAAAAGTGATCAGATTACATATATCTGATGTTGTATAGGTAATTTCTAATTATGGACAGCCACATATGCTGGTCTTAGACTGTCCCCTATGAAGGCAGCATACATGTCACAAGGGGTGTGCATTGCAAAGGGTCAGGCAGAGACAATTAGTTGAAAAGTGACTTAACTTACGTGCAGGAAAGTTGTGTAGGCCAAGTGTAGATTCAGTGTAGTATGTATGTATGTCAGTTTAGTATATGATATTTGTAGGATTGTAAGGCAAACTTTCAGTTAACAGAGAGCAGTAAAAGACTTGAGTATGAGGCGAGGGCAGTAAAGTGAAGAAAACTATAGGGTACGTCAAAAGTCCCAGAACACCCTTTTATTTCAGAAAGGTAAAATGATTATCTGAATATCCCAGCAAGTAATGGGTGAAAGGGCCTGTCTGTTAGGCAATGTTTGGAAAATGGCCGCCATCTTAAAAAGCCATGAGTTTGGATCAACAGCTAGTTTTTCCAATGGTGGTCATGTAGCCTATCAAAGACAACTAGAATTGTCTCTTGTGGTTCAAACAACACAGAAAGTTGCAACAAGAACAACTGTTTGACTTGTTCAATGTGTTGTCCCTTATGCTGAACACAGAGGTGAATGTAGGTGCTGGATCCAATCATTATGAACTTTCTGTGTTGATAACTTTAGAACCAAAAGATATATTGCAAATCTGATTGCTGTAATCAGTTTCTGAGACAATGCTGATAATCTTTGATGTGCCTCATGACCAGCTTCCTATTGGAAAAACTTGCCCTTGATCCAGTATGGCAGCTTTTAAGATGGCGGCCATGTTCAGCACATAGCCTAAAAGATAAGCCACCTCATTCATTACTTGCTGGAAATAAAAGGGTGTCCTAGGACTTTTGATTCGTCTTGTATACAAATATATAGGTTTAATATACTAGTGAATATGAAAAAATAGATAATGGCACCACTGCAATCATAACAACCACTTAAAGGGAATGTGTCATCAAAAAATGACTTATTGTTTAACTTACATTTTTATGTTAAACACATTTTTTAGTAATATTTGGTTATGTTTTTGTTAATTTTCCATATCACTTTCAGTTTTTTTTAATAATTCTTAAGTCCTGCAGTTTTCACTTTGGCCGCTAAGCCTAATAATTGTCTGACACTTCCTGTTCTGTTTAGAGAGCTTTTCAGCAGTGTGCTCATTATCAGTAAAAGCAGGGTCAAATTGAAAGAAGACACCAATGTGTACAGATAAAACAGAATCCACCAGTCACAAGAGATGTCACAGCTCCCCCTCACCTCCCTTCACAGTGAAAACTCTCCTATACAAGTCTATGGGACAGAATCTCTTAAGAATCCTATGTGCATGAAGCTGCTGTAAAGGATCTCTCTGACTGCTGTTAAAGCAGTGCAAGCAGAATGTCTTCCCCACAATCATATATAGACGGCCGAATAGAGAAATCTACAATCAAGAAATAAAAATGACTGAGAGGAAAAGCATATGGATCAGGGTCTTGATTTAATAAGTAAAAAAAAAAAATTGCGACAGATTCCCTTTAAAAAGCAGATAACACATTATTTAAAATGCACTGTTTCTAAAGTACATAATAACATAACGTAAAGTACATAACGTTGATCTATAAAATATATGCACCCCAGAAGAAACAAGCTATCATACAACTTGTTTGCTAAAAAAGTAAAAAAAAAAAAAAAAAAGTAGCTCTTGGCTTGAATTGATAAAAATATAAAGCGGAAAAAAACCCTTGGTCTTAAGGACCCAAAATAGGCCAGTCCTTAAAGGGGTTGTCTCACTACAAGGATTACTTTTTATGCTAAAGATCTTGCAAAACAAGTCACTTTGCAATATGTGTCCATTAACAGTATCCTATCTATTCCTTAATATCCCCTCTTGTGTGGGCTACATTAGCTTGTAAGGTCGCTATAGCTACAGACCTGTATGATCTCTCCTGATTGGCTGCCAGTGCTGGTCGCTATAGCTACAGACCTGGTGTCCTCAGCAGCTTGTCACTGCAGGCCAGTAATAGCTTGCAGAATCCAGTTAATTCAAAAGTGAAACTGAAAAAACATGACTGAGGTAAGATGAATCAATGTAGTGAGACAACCCCTTTAAAGCCTCCGTTAAAACTATTTACTCATCATGGTAAGACTATTATAGTTCTTCATAATACCTAAATGCCAGTGATGATGGTTATTACCTATAATCTTTAATTCCTTTAAAATCCATAAATGTGACCCCATTAATATTTGATCACTTTACTCCACAAAGTAACAGACTGTGATTTGTATTATTTGTACTTTAGTAAATGTATACAAATTATGTGAAATATATAAAAGATAAAACACGATCAGTTCTTAGATGCTGATGGTAAGCCTTTTTAACATGATTAGGATTCTGGGCTTTGAGCTCACTAAATTCACATAGATAAGTCTTCTAAACTTCAATGTTGTCTACCGATATGTCTGATACTATACAGATGTATAGAATGGAAATTATAATGTTGGTATCATTCTAATACACTCAGCATAAAATGTACTGATCTCATGTCTAATAAAATACAATTAGTATGGCCTGCTGCTTTCTGGAAATAAACATTGATGAAAGAATATACCGTCCTTTATAAGAATAATGAATAATATAATAATAATGAATAATACAGGCATCAGGTCAGATTAAACACAAGAAGGTTATGCCCTTCGTGCTGAGCAGGTGAGGAGTTTTTAAATGAAGTTGAAGGGTGTTAGAAATCTGTGCTAGAAAAGTAACACTTTATACAAGTTGGCTTTTGTCCAGTCAGAAGTGACCAGGGTTTTACAGCGTTACTTAGAATTTCATGAATTCATCTGTTTGATCCATTTCCTCATTATTGATGTTCCTGACAAGCAGCCACATTCCTGCACCTGGGCATAGTGAGAGCACTAGGAATTGTAATCCTAGTTTATTGCTGCACCTTGTAAACATTTATAACGGGCCTTGTTTTAAAATCATAAGGAAGGTAAAATGCTGAGATAATATAGATTATGTTGTCACCTCTTTTACTTGCGCTGGTTTTTAACATATGGTTGTATTTTAGGCTGTATTAATGATGGATGCAGAAAAGAGGATTCGCTTGCTGCAGTTTGTCACTGGTACTTCAAGGGTGCCAATGAATGGATTTGCTGAGCTATATGGTAGGTATATCTTTGCCTAAGTAAGGTTATATAATATTTTCCTTTTGAAGCTGTCTATCTGCCATTCTTGTCTGGGTAAAGAATAGGTTACTGGTTTTGGATGACAAGTACAGTTCATAAAGTTTATATATGTTAACTTCACAAAGAGGTGAGAAGTTAGAAGGTTTATTGTAAAGCTCTCGCATATAAAAAATGAAACTGTGCCTCAAGACCATGGCTTGTGCTCCCAGTTACCATTAGGCCGTGTTCACACGGCTTATTCACGGCGGATTTGTGCGCCGTATTGAGCGCACAAATCCGCCGTGAATACGGGCCGGGGGCTGGGCCGGAGCGCGGCGGGGGCGCCGCTCCCGTCCCAGTAGACAATGCATTGTTTACGGCGCGTCCGCGCCGTAAATAATGTGCATGTCACTTTCTCCCCCCGCGGCGGATTTGCCGAGCGGGGAGGAGCGACGGATTCCACTGTTCTCTATGAGAGCAGTGGATTACCGTAATGACTCCGACGGATTGGCGCCGTATTGAAGCGCAAATCCGGCGCGGAATACGGCGCCAATCCGTCGGCAAATAAACCGTGTGAACGGGGCCTTATAGTGTTCATCTGACTAAATCGCCTCAACAATTGACAATACAGCAGAGTTTGGGGAATCTAGAAAAGTACACATCTGGTAAATCTTCTGTTTACGTGTCTAAGACTGCTTCAGAGCACATTGGAATTTGTCTTTTAAAAGGGTATTCCCACCTTAGACTTTTATGGCATATCCACAGAAAGTGTGCTCAGCTGTATGTTTCATCCCCCATAGAAATCAATAAAGAGCATTACTTGTATGGCCACTTTCCTGTTCACAGCTACTGTATCGCAAAGAAGGATTTAGAAATTGGTGGACTCCTATTCTGAAGATAGCTGCAGGTCCCAGATAGGTTACTCACAGCTATTAGATATTCATGGCATATTCTTTAAAGGTTTTTTTTGGTTTTTTTTAAGACGTTGGCATGAGTAGACCTGACAGGTGACTATACACCACCAGTGTCTTTGACAACCAAAGTATTGGAAGGCTGATACTCACTACAAAGATTAACTTTCAACATGAAGGGATCGTTAAATGAAGACTTTTTCTAAATACATTGGTCAACAGATTTAACTTTTAGTCATGAGACATTTTATTTGCTTTTGAGTACACACAGGTTTCTATGGTTACCTGGTTGCCAGACCGTAACAATGTTTTCTGATTAGATAAACCAAGAAAGAGAAAAACAAAGAGGGGGAGCTCTATAAGTGTAGTAGAATATTTAAAACACTGGAAGGTAAAACACGAATACAATATGCTCACCTAGAGTTGTTGTGCGTATAAAAATAGAGGGACAACACTCTTATACGCTTGGGTGGCTCTAAACGAGCCTCCGAACGGCAGCCGTAGATCCGAAGCCAAACACACGGCAGTGGGTGTAAACAATGAAGATGCAGAAGAGGAAAAAGGATCCAGTGCCCAGTTCGAGAATAAAAGCTTTCTTTTCGGAAAAAAAACGAGGCTATAGTTCAAAATAAAAGTTTTTATTCTGATAAAACTACGTTTGTGAGAAAAAGTGTTAGACCTTTTTCATTAAAATAACACAGAATGACGCATTTTTGCATTAAAACCAATGCTTTCTCATATAAAAGTGTTACAACAAGACTAAAGTGAATCGATACATTTAAACAAAGGGGAAAGTGCTAATTGGTTACAATGTAGTCCAATCACAACAGTAGTTACATTTAACAAAGCCGTATACAAAGTGAACACTGCAGACGGGTTATTCAAACAGTAGTTATTAAAATAACCCTCATTGGTCGAAAACGTGGCGGGAGATATGTATCAACCAATGAGGGGAAAGGATGACCTCCCGATGCACTGATATAGATAGAATGATGCGCTCCATAGAGATCTAGAAGAGAGATGCTGATTGGCCACTTCGAGGAGGGAAAGATGAATCTTCCAATCACGTTACAGACTGCTAAGAAAAAACAGGAGGGAAAATTAAATCATCCTATCAGGGAGGAGAGTACTTCTCTGTATCGTGTTCGGCGTGCAGAATCGATATAGCGCGGATTGAAATACTGGCCGCGGCAGATTTGGGAAAAACTTCTCTTTTAGAAAGAGTGGGTACATGTAAAAAGCACTAAATAAGGCTGTGTGAATAAATGTAGAAAAACAACTGTCTGAAAATGTGAGGGCGGTGAAAGTGAAACGGGAATGTAAGAGTGGTGATGATTAGTTATTACCACAGTAGAAAACTTAAACTAAAATATCATCAGGAGGTCGGAAAAAAAAAAAAGATTCTCGGACAAAGCACTCTTTATAAACTACAACACAGGTTTTTCATTGCTGTTCAGTGTACCGTCTGATTTTCAGCGGTCTCAAAATACTAAAACCGCCGAAAATCCGATGGAAAACTTGTGCTGTGTAGATATAGCCTAAAACACCCTTTACCATAATGCTGCTCATGTTTTACTTACTTTGTATTATTATTACATTGTAATATCCACGGATTGCTACATAACTTCTTCTACGCTATATTATGACTACAGTAACTGAAATTACTAGAAAAATAACCCGTTTCCACGCATGTGCGGTAATGCCAACATTGCAGTCACCAAGAAAAACTCCCAGAAAAGATCTTCACAGCATTTGACATCCCTTCTTCCTCAGAAAATCTGCCATCTGATACTGCCTGATGTCACATATTTTGTAATGTCATTTTATGCTATACTGAGAATAATCATTCTATTTTTCTTAATGCCAGCAGTATATTTAAAATTACAGGTAGACTTCACTGTCTGTCATTAAACCCTAATATGTTTGATTTCAGGCTCAAATGGACCACAGTTGTTTACAGTTGAGAAATGGAGCACACCAGAGAAACTTCCCAGAGCGCACACATGGTGATTCCTTTAAATCTTTTTACTGTGAAATGTTTAACCACCTTCAAATTGCTTTACCATGGCATAATATCCAACTGAGCTCATCAACCTGTCCTGCATAAACCGTGGACATTAAAGGGGTGTTCCAGTTTTTTCATGCCCACCGCTGCCATTCTGTAGTGCCCCAGGATCTGCACCTCTTCATTTCCTTTGCCGTCCAACAGCAGAGGCTTGCACTGCATTCACTCGCTATGAAGCACAAGCCACAGCTGATGAACAACACGTGACACAGGAAGTAAAGAGCAGCAGAATGGCAGCAGTGGGGAACCTGGAGGCAAGTCTACATTTTTTAAAATAATTTCTCCCCATTTAACATTGATTTTAAAGTATCTTAACACCCCTTTCATTTTAACCTCTTAACGACCGCCCATTGTCTTTTGACGGCAGGCATTTCAGGTCGTTCGTCTACAGTGACATCTTTCGGCGTCGCTGCAGACATCGGAGTTTGCAGCAGTGCCGCAGCAGCGCTAAGGTCGGGGCTATACTACACAGCCCTGAACCCAACGCAGCTCCTTCGAGCACCGGGGAGCGGGGGAACCTCCGCTCCCCGGTGCTTTAACCCTTTGATTGCCATGGATCGTCACCACAGCGTAATCAAAGGGTTTCCCTGCTCTGTTGGGTGATCGGAACACCCGGTGACCCGACAGAACCCGGGGAACGGCTGCACAGTCAGCCCTGGGGACCTAGAGTGGCCCCAGGACTGTCTGTGTAACAAGACAGTGATCAGGGCAGACTGTGAACTGCCCTGATCACTGCCTGTGTCAGACTGACACAGATTATAATGTATTAGCATATATGAATATGCTAATACATTACTAAGGGTAAAAAAAAAAAAAAAAAAAAAGGAAAACAGTTATCCCTAAAAAAAGTAAAAACCATAAAAAGTGTAGAAAAAAAAATATTTAATAAATGTGCATACATTACACACAAAAAAAACCTATACATATTGGGTATCCACATGACCATAATAACCTGTAGAAATGAACAAACAAGTTAAAAAAAAAAGTTCTGCAATTATTTATAAGTGAACTTAAACTATTCCTCCATAAAGTACAACTCATCTCGAATAAAACGAGGCCTCATACAACTGCATCATTGAAAAAATAAAAAAGTTACAACTGTTGAAACACAAGGAGGCAAAAACTAAAAAATTAACTACTTTTCAGGCGTTCGGCTTAAGGGGTTAATGTTGGTCCCATTTAGTCTGGAATAGGCTTTCCACTAGATTTTAGAACTTGGCTGCAGGCATTCATAAAAGCAATAGCCAAATAAAGCACTGATTTTGAGGGAAATATATGGAAATATTTAAAGGGGCTTTTGCCATGACTCCAGAAATTCATCATTGTAAAACAGAGAAGGACCTTTGGTTATCCCACTGGAAACTTCTAGTGGAGGCGGGTCCAAATATTTCACTGCAGTACTAGTCCTAATCAGCTGTGATTTTTTTTCATAGCTACACCAGTGTACATTATTGTAGTTTATTTGACATGACATGTTTTGTTACTCTTTTAATAGGTCTATGCTACAGCTTTGCTATCTAAAACATTGAATTTTTTAATCTTTCTTTTTTAGTTTTAACCGCCTGGATTTGCCGCCTTATGAGTCATTTGAGGACCTGTGGGACAAGTTGCATATAGCAATAGAAAATGCTCAAGGTTTCGATGGGGTGGACTGAAGAGCACATGAAGTGTTGTACGCTTACAACTAAGAAAAGTCTTTTCCCTAGGAAAGTTTTATAGTGTTACTTTATCATTTTGTTCAGAAGTTCTTCTATTTCTAGAAGGAGATGACCAGAAAGTTATTCCTCTGTAACTGTACAGAGCAAGTGCGTATGTGCGCACGCCTTACACAAGGATCATTTTCCAAGTTCCTCCAGCGTTTCACATAACCTGGCATTTCTTAGATCTAATGGTTACCTCTCACTCCAGATGTCAATCTTACTTGGTCACTATTAACTACTGAATTATAAGCTGTGAAATGAGCATAATCACGACATGTTATAACTGAGATTGTCCCCTTCATGTGAAAGAGTACTTCCTAAGCCCTAACCTTGCTAGCGAGTCCTCTGTCATGTGAAGGCTTTTCTGGTCTTTTTTTCTATATGATTTCTATACCAAAAGTGTCTTTCACTTCAACAACTCAGTATTTTACCTCTTTTTGATGAATAAAATATGCCATAAACGTCACTGTCAATAGAGATCTACCATTAGTAGCCCATCTAGTTGGTGATGCTTATTTGTCAGTGGCATGATGTATTTAAGCAGTGAAAGGTTTAGGAGGAATTGAAATTTGGTCACAGCTGTATGTTATGCTGTGCATACCCATTTGATAAAACATTCATCTTAGGTGTGCCACGTAAATGGCATTTCTCAGGGTTCTTCCTTTGGTTAACGGGGGCTTATTTGCAGGAGGGGATGGGGAAGGTTGGTCTTTTTCAACTGGTCTATGGTTCTCAGACTGTATAGTGGGTTTGCAGGAAGAAGAAAAGGTGGTATGGCCAGTTTCATGAGAACACCAGGGGAACTTGTTCTTTATGACTTCATATTGTCTAAGTAAAGTGGTCTCTGTACACTTCATATGCGAAAATATACTGTGCTGCACTGATGAGCTTCAATCTCTCATCACCTGCCCATGTACTGTGTGATGCTTTTGATACCAGTAGCTCATAGGGCTGGTATGTAATTTCCCAAAGTGTCTTCTTTAAAAAAAATAACTTTTTTTTTAGCAGTCATGTGTAAGAACTATGTGCAGATATTTTGCAGCTGAAAAATGAATAAAAATTCAAAGTGTTAATGTATCATTCGAAATGAAATCAAATTGCTTTAATGCATCTAAATGACTAGACGAATTTCTACCTTTTCTTATAAATAGATTTGCTGCTGCTTCAGGCTGTGTAATGGTCTTAATCACAATGTACGTCAACACTTATCCTCTTATAGGCTTTAAAGAGTGCCGCCGCCCCAGCATCCAGTAACATTCTTGTCTTTTTTTTTTTTTTTTGTACTGTTGTATTCATATAGATTGCTGTCCGGTGTTTTTGTTATATACTTTAGTTTTGGACTTAATTTTGAAAACAAAATCTATTTTTTGGTTGTGGGTTGAGAAATGTAGTACCGTAATATGCTGAACACTTCCATTAGCCCAATGTGTGTACACAATTTTTTTCTCTTTGCAATGTTGCACAGTTACTCAGAACCAACATGTTTACAGAGTTTTATACGTTTACAGTTAATCTTGTTTATAGTTTTTATATATAATAACTCCTTCACTTAGCCTAGTTACCAAATAATGTATTACTATACAAAGTAACCAAAGTCACCATGTAATGTAAGAAGTGGTCATTTGCTCTTTATTTGTAAATCCCATGTAGCTTTTTTCTACTCTTAATTTATTATTTTCCAATGTGAAGAAAATGTAGAAGTTGATTTACTGTATAAAAGAATTTCCAGTTTCAAAAGAATCTTTAAACCTCCTTGCAATTATTGTTGTTGGACTATCTCTATCACGTTCAGTGAGGGGAGCCATTTGAAGCTATACCCCATAATAACTACTGTATGAGGGTGAAACTACATCCTAAATCCTATTTACAACAGAATTAAGGGTTAAATATTGGTCCACCTTAAAATTAGGCTGCCAGATACATGTTCACTATACCTACAACACTTCACGTCTTATTACCTTAGAGACCCATTGACAAAGCTTGCATTTGATTGTATATGATCTTCTGATCTCTACATCCATGCTTTATTCGGGTTGATTTGTTTCTATGCAAAAAATTAAATATGCAGTTGTGAACTAGAGACAGCAGGGACATCTTATGTGATTGTAACTAATCTATTACTTAGTGGCAAATGCAGTATACAAACTCTGCAGCTATGGCATCATCTGTCTAGAACAATTTGGTCTGACATTTACCCCCTAAATCTTCATTATTCATAGCTACATAATTATAGTAAAAATACAGTAAAGAAGTTGTCTAGTTACATTTTTTTTTTTTTTTTTTAGCATACTGCTGCCCTTAAAAATAAAATTTATACTTGCCCGGATCTAGCGTCGCGCCATCCTTACTCTCTGCCAGTCTTCTGTTTTGTTCTGCTCTTGATCTGAATGTGATGTCACTGCTGCAGCCACTAATGGGCTGCAGTGGTCACCTGCCATCGGCTGATATTACCAACTTGGAGCATTTCCAAAAGCCAATGACCCAATCAGCAGCTGCAGCAGTGACCTCGCATTCATATTAAAACCATAAGAAAACAGAAGAACAGCGGAGAGTGTGAGGAAGGCGCAGCACTGGAACAAAATTGAGTGTAACTATTTTAAAAAGGCAGCAATATGCTAAAGAAAAAAAATAATGTAACCACACAACCTCTATACATTTTATGCTACTAGTCAATTCATGGCCGCGGTCAGTGTCCATTATATGAGCAATTACTTGTCATACTGCTTTTATTACAGTTGTTGCCTTTTAAGAGGGCATTCTCATGGCAAAGCAGAGAGCGAATGGGTTTTCACGCCACCTGTATTATGTCTAGTGCTTAGACTCAGGCTGTCAATAAATAGCATGTGTCTTCTGCCACAGACTGCAAATAACTTGATTACCTCTTGTCTTCTCTGTTTTGCTTTTGGATTGGCCCATGCTGGGAAAGTCCACTCATGGCAAGTCTTTTTGCTGCCAATTTCTACCACAAATGCATGTGTTACAGCGTAAACAATCTCGTACAGGTGTATTATACTGTAATCTGCTGCAGAATTTACCTGCGCTAACCTGCAACATGAGGATTTTCCATACTTTTTAAATGTTTTCTCAGTTCTTCTAAAATAAATCAACTCTGCATACAGCCTTTAATTAACATAGCCTTCCATTTTGTTTACGCATTTCATGTTCCTTCATGGCTATAGACAACCCACAAATGTGGTGTGTTGTCTGATCCTTCATTTATGTATCACTCCTTCAGCTTTTCCCCCTCTTCCTGCTAACCTACAGACAGTAGAGAGTGGGCACATGTACATATTAGAATCATATTTGAAATATTTTGGAGTAATAAAGCATATTTGTATATGCGGTTCCCAAATACATTTGCTGTGAATTTGGTGATTATCTGTCTATCCTGTTTCTGGATATGTTCTGGAGAAGCTGGTAGGTGGCTATCGAATTACTTACCATTACTTCTCTTTAAACCTTTATATCTTTTGTAACCAGTGATATAAACTCTACTGCTTATTACCTAGTGACTTTGTGAACTGTATTGCTGCTTTAACCTCCACCACTGTTCTAGGGGCCTGCAGTATAATCACAGCAGTATAATGCAGACAACATGCTAGAGAAGGGGTCAAGCACCTTACATTTACTACATTGTATAAATGAAAGAAAATAGGTTTTATCCTGATGGGTTGTTTTGTATTTTCCCACTGTGTTATTGATGATTGTGGCTGCAACTCTATTCCTTAAAAGTATTATATGTAAATAAATGATAATTTATATAAGATGGAAATAATTGTATAATGACGGTCAAATATTTTGTACAAATGCAATACAACTGAAAAGCAAATGTATCATTTTAAATGTTGGAATATTTGTTTCATACATTTTAGTTTGAGATGCTTACATACGGTGATTACCCTGAAGCAGTAAATAAAATTATTCTAATACGGTTTTCATTGGTTTATTGAAATCTGTGGTACTTTCTGAAATATGTTTAACCCCTTAACGACCCTGGGCGTATGAGTACGTCCCAGGGCCGCTAAGGGGCTTTGCAGGGGGATCTCTCCACGACCCCCCCGCACAGCCGCCGGGTGTTAGCGGCTAATCGTCGCTAACACCCGGCAGTAACGGCGCCGGCGGGTGGCTCCGCCCGCTGGCGCTGTTTAACCCATCAGACACCGCAGCAAAGATGGCCGCGGCGTCTGAATGAACGCCGATCGGTGCCGCGCACCGACCGGTGCGGTGATCGGCAGCTGCGCCAAACCGACGACCGGGCATGGTGGTGGGGAGCCTTGTGAAGGCTCCTGTCACTTACAATGGCCGGTTTGCCCCACTTCCGTCCGCAGACAGGAAGTGGGGAAACCGCCATCTTTGTACACCCTAATGCATTGCCTATGCAATGCATTAGGTTGTATTAACAATCGCGCCCCCTAGTGGTCAAGCACTATAGGGGGACTAAATGTTACAGTAAAAAAAAAAAAAAAAAAGTTTTAAAGTACAAAAAAAAGTGTTAAAAGTTCAAATCACCCCCCTTTCCCCATTTTACAAATAAAATCATTAAAATAATAAAAAAGTTACACATATTTGGTATCGCCGCGTCCGAAAAAGTCCGATCTATAAAAATATAACATCATTTATCCCATACGCTGAACACCGTAGAAGAAAAAAAATTCCAAACGCCAAAATTGCTTTTTTTGGTCATTTTAGGTCACTCAAAAAATGGAATAAAAATGATCAAAAAAGTCGCAAGCATTCCAAACTACTAGCGATAAAAAGTACACCAGCCCGCAAAAAATGCCCCCTCACTGACGTCCGTAGGTGTTAGTACAAAAAAGTTATTGGTCGCAAAAAAAATGCGCCGTGGCACAAATTTCAAAAATAGAAAATGTTTGGAATTTTTTTACGGTACCAAAACATAACGGAAACCCTACATGTTTGGTATTGCCGGATGCGTAACAACCTGTAGAATACAGATAACATATATTTATATTTACCGAAGATTGAACTCCGTAAAAGCAAAACCCTCGCAAACATGGCGAAAATACATTTTTTTTTCACAATTTGTCCCACTTGGAATTTTTTTGCGGTTTCCCAGTATATTCTATAGTAAAGTGAATAACACCATTAGAAAGTACATCTTGTCCCGCAAAATAAAAGCCCTCATGTGTCTATGTAGGTGGAAAAAGAAAAAAGTTATGGCTCTGGGAATGCGAGGAGGGAAAAACGAACGTGTCACCCAAAAAAAAACCCCTGGTCCTTAAGGGGTTAAAAAAAAGTTTTAAGCAGTTTTAAAGGTATTTTAAAAAGTATGTGTGGAATCTAATATCTCTCTTTTTTCTGACTAGCAATTGAGGGAGTGAAAAAACAAGAAAATGTGCCCTGAAGACTTAATAGCAATTTGTTGACTGATTATCTTATCAGGTTGTGTAACGAGCAAAAAAACAGAAAGCATAGGAATAAGTGGTCATCCGCTGCTTGTCCCTTCCAACAGCACCTATCTACTACATAAGCAAATTCTGGGATACTCATGTAGTAGAACAGTCCGTTTATTTTCCATAGAATGCAATTTTATACAGACCAGTGTCTTTGCAGTGCGTGGGAAAAGTAGCAGTGGAGAAGGTGTATACACAAGGTATATGACTGGCTGGGTCTTCCAAGTATAGTCTTTGTGTACACTTCCATCCCTGGTTACCACTAAACAAGCGCGCAGACCCCTTCATTTGATGGATTAAAATCATTGCTTTCTTGCAGGGGTGTCAAACTGGTTTTCACCAAGGGCCACATCCATTATCTGGTTGCCTTCTGAGAATCTTGGAGGGTGGCTAGGGTGTCTGGATAGGGCTGTCAGAGCCCTGCCACCACCAGTGAGTTGCTGAGAAGTGGTGTGGACGGGCATGCCAGAATTTAGAATCTAAGGTAGCACCTGTTCCTGGTGCTGGCACAACCACCTTTGGCAGTGTCGTCTATGAAAAGTTGAGAGCCAGTCCTGCGTCCGGATATTGTCCTCCTCTGCTCACTGTGTCTAATCTCTCGTGGACCACATAAAATGAAGTGATGAGCTGCATTCGGCTCATGGGCCTTGTGTTTGACACGTATGCTTTCCCGTGTATAAATCCCTGAAAATGATGTCCTTTTAGCAAAGTACCACTATACGGAAAAATCGATTTCACTAGTGTTGAGCGATTGCGTTGGCTATCGAGATCGATCGATAGTCGATAGTCGGCCGCTATCGATAAGGTTTTTCGATAGTGAGCGTTTGATTATGAGCGGAAAGACCATTAAAGTCTATAGGAGAGCAACAACACCTTCATTATTACACCAAACAAGGCTGGAGAAGCTTTAAATTAACATCCACAACAGTCAAATGGATAAAGGGCTACATCTTAGGCAACACACTTAGGTTATAAAAGTCACAGAAAAAAAGTCACAGACCATTCACTATCCCTGTCTTGTACCCCAGCCTGACCCTTAAACCTGCATCACCCAAATTGAAAAGTGCCAGAAGGCAGTATGATTTGAACCATCATCTTACTTGAACTGGACATTGAATATCCCTGTCCTGGGCCACAGCATGAGCCCCAAACCTGCATGACCCCCACATTTAAAAAAATGCCGGAAAAAAAAAGGGGTCTTCAACCACCATTTTAGTTTCACTGGACATTGACTATACCTGTCCTGGGCCACAGCATGACCCCAAACCAGCCTTCACCCCACAATTAAAAAGTTCCGGTAAAAGGAGTCGTTAAACCACCATTTTAGTTTCACTGGGCATTGACTATACCTTCCTGAGCCACAGCATGAGCCCCCAAACCTGCATGACCCCCACATTTAAAAAGTTTCCGGAAAAAGGAGTCTTTCAACCCCCATTTTAGTTTTCACTGGACATTGACTATACCTGTCCTGGGCCACCCGCATGAGCCCCAAAAACCCGCATGACCCCCACATTTAAAAAGTGCCGGAAAAAAAGGGGTTTTTTCAACCACCATTTTGTTGAACTGGACATTGACTATACCGTCCTGGGGCCCCAGCAGTGGGGTGCGGTGGAGAGCCCAGGCTGGCGTCCGTCATCTATTAACACGCAGGGTTTAAAAAGCCCTGATGAATGCAGCAACGAAACTGTCCCTGCTGAAGCAGAGTGCGGAAGTGTGAGAACTCCAGCCTTCCTCAGTACACAGTCAATACCTGGGTAACGCTTGTCCCTCCTAAAAAAGGGGTGGACCCAAATTTAGCTTCACTTGGAAAAAACTGGTGGTTAACGTCCTGTTTTCACCCCGGGGCCCTTTACGGCATTCCCTTTTTTTCAATTTTTCTCAACGGGCTGGAGGAAAATTGTCTCTGTACTTTGTTTCTTCCTGCTCCATACTCCATGCCTCTGAAAAAAACCCACAAACTGGTCAAGTTTTTTCCCGTACCCCCTTGTACAAAAAACAAAGGGAAATTTTTTTAAAACTATTTTTTTACATGCAATTTTTTTTTTGTATTTAATTCTAGAAAACCTTTTTTTTAAAAAGGAAAAGGATCCCCCCCATGTCTTTTTTTTCTCTTTTTTTATTGTTTTAAATGGGGTTTTCTCAATAAAAAGGGATTGTACTTTTTAAAATCTTGCAAAAACAAGTTCCCTTTTGCAAAATTTCCTCCTATTCCTGTTTCTGAAGGGAACCCCTACCCTTGAGCCCCTCTTGATAATTTTGAAAAACAAATTCCGGGTTTGAAAAAACATTTTTAAAAAAAGGACCTGTAGTATAGCTGTTTCACAGCAAAATGGGCCCCCCAAAAAATTTAAAGCATACCCTTTAGGCCCCATTTGGACAATTGTGAAGAAAAAAATTTTCTGTTAAAAAACCCATTTTTTAGAATAGGACCTCTTTTACTGCCCTGTTTACAGCAAAATGCCCCCAAAAAAAAAAACATGAACCCCTTTAGCCAAATTTGGACAATTTTTGGGAAGAACAAATGTCTTTTTAGAAAACCCTTTTTTAGAATGGGGCCCGTAGTATACTGCCCCAAGTCACAAACAAAATGCCCCCAAAAATTCAAACCTGGGGCCCATGAGCATTTTTGGCCCAAATTTTGAAAACAAAGTCTATTAAAAAACAACATTTTTTTTTTTAATAGGACCCGTAGTTTTGCGCATTTCAAAGCAGCATGACCCAAAAAAAATTAAAAAAAAAAAAATTCTAGCCCCCTGTTAAAAAATTTTGAGGGAGAAATTTCCACCCTTTTAAAACCACAAATTTTTGTTCCAAAGGACCATGATTATTGCTTTTTATCCCCACAGCTAAAAGACCCCAAAAAAATTTTTAAAAAAATGGGCTTTTCACCACTATTAAAAAATTTTGGGGGGAGAAAAAAGCCACTTAGAAACCACATTTCTGTTCCAAAGGACCATTTAAATTTAAAAGCTGTATCTCACACAACAAGACCACAAAACTATTGGGCAAGCAAAAACTTCTTACGATAAAGTGAGTAAATGGGAATA
>JAODAL010034661.1:0-43962 GCA_025379985.1 Phyllomedusa bahiana
CCCCGGAGCAGATGGATGTCACTGCACCTCTGCTAACCCTACTGTGTGTCGGCCCCCAGAGCAGACGGATGTCACCGCACCTCTGCTAACCCTACTGTGTGTGGGACTCTGCAGCAGATGGATGTCACTGCACCTCTGCTAACCCTACTGTGTATGGGGCCCGGGAGCAGATGGATGTTACTGCACCTCTGCTAACCCTACTGTGTATGGGCCCTGGAGCAGACGGATGTCACTGCACCTCTGCTAACCCTACTGTGTATGGGGCCCCGGAGCAGATGGATGTCACTGCACCTCTGCTAACCCTACTGTGTATGGGGCCCCGGAGCAGATGGATGTCACTGCACCTCTGCTAACCCTACTGTGTGTGGGACTCCGGAGCAGATGGATGTCACTGCACCTCTGCTAACCCTACTGCGTATGGGGCCTGGAGCAGATGGATGTTACTGCACCTCTGCTAACCCTACTGTGTATGGGCCCTGGAGCAGACGGATGTCACTGCACCTCTGCTAACCCTACTGTGTATGGGGCCCGGGAGCAGATGGATGTCACTGCACCTCTGCTAACCCTACTGTGTATGGGGCCCCGGAGCAGACGGATGTCACTGCACCTCTGCTAACCCTACTGTGTGTGGGCCCGGAGGCAGACGGATGTCACTGCAACGCTGCTGACCCTACTGTGTTTGGGACTTCGGAGCAGATGGATGTCACTGCACCTCTGCTAACCCTACTGTGTATGTGACCCCTGAGCAGATGGATGTTACTGCACCTCTGCTAACCCTACTGTGTATGGGGCCCTGGAGCAGACGGATGTCACTGCACCTCTGCTAACCCTACTGTGTATGGGGCCCGGAGCAGACGGATGTCACTGCACCTCTGCTAACCCTACTGTGTATGGGGCCCCGGAGCAGACTGATGTCACTGCACCTCTGCTAACCCTACGGTGTATGGGGCCGTAGAGCAGATGCATGTCACAGCACCTCTGCTAACCCTACTGTGTATGGGGCCAGGAGCAGACGGATGTCACTGCACCTCTGCTAACCCTACTGTATATGGGGCCCCGGATGTCACTGCACCTCAGCTAACCCTGCTGTGTATCTGGCCCTGGAGCAGACAGATGACACTGCACCGCTGCTAACCCTACTGTGTATGGGGACCCGGAGCAGACGGATGTCACTGCACCTCTGCTAACCCTGCTGTGTATCTGGCCCTGGAACAGACAGATGACACTGCACCTCTGCTAACCCTACTGTGTATGGGGCCCGGGAGCAGACGGATGTCACTGCACCTCTGCTAACCCTACTGTGTATGGGGCCCCGGAGCAGACGGATGTCACTGCACCTCTGCTAACCCTACTGTGTATGGGGCCCTGGAGCAGATGGATGTCACTGCACCTCTGCTAACCCTACTGTGTATGGGGCCCCGGAGCAGACGGATGTCACTGCACCTCTGCTAACCCTACTGTGTATGGGGCCCCGGAGCAGACGGATGTCACTGCACCTCTGCTAACCCTACTGCATATGGGGCCCCGGAGCAGACAGATGTCACTGCACCTCTGCTAACCCTACTGTGTATGGGGCCCGGAGCAGACGGATGTTACTGCACCTCTGCTAACCCTACTGTGTATGGGGCCCCGGAGCAGACGGATGTTACTTCATCTCTGCTAACCCTACTGTGTATGGGGCCCCGGAGCAGACGGATGTTACTTCACCTCTGCTTGGTTGAGGATCTCAGCGGAGGGTCTCCTGGGAGAGGGGTCTGACATGGACAGGCTTGCACAATGGTGAGGTGTCATTGTGCGCCTGTGATAAGTCAGTGCCAGTAAAAGCAGCGTGAGCAGGACTCTTTGCAATGTTTTCTTAGGTGTCTCTCAGAGGAGCAGGATTCATGTCCCTGCACAGAGCTCCCTGGGTCCTTGGCACCTCTGGAGGCAGCAGCCACTTTGGTGCTGTATAATCTGCGGCTTTGATGCTTGTATGGGCAATACTCTATTAATTGGCTGCAGACAAGCTGCGCTTAATAGGCTTCCTAGCACCGTCTTGCTGTTAATAGGCTTTGTCTGCCTTCATTTATAAGGATTTATTACTCAGTAAGGTACAACCATTAAGACACCGCACCCCGCCCTGCGTGGAGATGGCGGCAGGACCCTGGCCAGACAGTGCGTTTATTACATCTCCATTCCCAACAATATCAGGGATGTTGGGGGTTGTACTTCACACCTCCAAGTTATCTCCAGGGAAGATCACAGCAAAGCGTCTCCTCAGATTACTGTAACAGTATAGAGGGAGTAAAGGAGATTTGGGCATAGGAAGTGCCGCCTCTACCTGCATCATACCATGGTCTGTCATTGCTACCATGTATTGGGTGTCCCATTTGCTTTGGCCCCTAAAAAAGCACAAATAACTTTCAATTTTTTTGCCTGATTCTGATGAAATGAGGTCAAAATAATGTCACAACATAGAGGCCACCGCTGAGATCCGAGCTCGAACACCATGGTCCATAACATATAAGACCTTATTTATCAAAACTGTCTAACAGTAAGACTGTCTTTATTGCCCATAGCAACCAATAAGAGATCACAGTGACCAGTCAGAGCCCATAGCAACCAATCAGAGCCCATAACAACCAATCAGAGCCCATAACAACCAATCAGAGCTCAACTTGAATTTATTAAACTGCTTTGTCAAATTAAAGCTCAGCTCTGATTGTTTTCTATGACCTCTGATTGGTTGCTATGAGCTATGATTTGTTTCTATGTGCTCTGGTTGCTATGAGCTCTGATTGGTTGCTATGGGCTCTGATTTGTTGCTATGGGCTCTGATTGATTGCTATGGGCCCTGATTGGTTGCTATGGGCTCTGATTGGTCATTATGGGCCCTGATAGGTTGCTATGATCTCGGATTGCTATGGGCCCTGATTGGTTGCTATGAGGTGTGATTGGTTGCTGTGAGCTCTGATTGGTTGCTATGGGCTCTGATTGGTTGCTATGTGCTCTGATTGGTTGTTATGAGCTCTGATTGGTCACTATGAGCTCTGATTGGTTGCTGTGGGCCCTGATTTGTTAATATGGGCTCTGATTGGTTGCTATGGGCCTTGATTGGTTGCTATGGGCCCTGATTGGTTGCTATGGGCTCTGATTGGTTGTTATGTGCTCTGATTGGTTGTTATGGGCCCTGATTTGTTTATATGGGCTCTGTTTGGTTGCTATGGGCTCTGATTGGTTGCTATGGGCTTTGATTAGTTGCTATGGGATCTGATTGGTTGCTATGGGATCTGATAGGTTGCTATGGGATCTGATTGGTTGTTATGAGCTCTGATTGGTTGCTATGGGCTCTGATTTGTTGCTATGGGCTCTGATTAGTTGCTATGGGCCCTGATTGGTTGCTATGTTCTCTGATTGGTTGCTATGTGCTCTGATTGGTTTCTATGAGCTCTGATTGGTTGCTATGAGCTCTGATTGGTTGCTATGGGTTCTTATTTGTTTATATGGGCTCTGACTAGTTGCTATGGGCCCTGATTGGTTGCTATGATCTCTGATTGGTTGCTATGGGCTTTGATTGGTTACTATGAGCTCTGATTGGTTGCTATGAGCTATGATTGGATGCTATGGGCCCTGATTTGTTTATATGGGCTCTGTTTGGTTGCTACGGGCTCTGATTGGTTGCTATGGGCGTTGATTGGTTGCTGTGGCCTCTGATTGGTTGATATGAGCTCTGATTGCTTGTTATGGGCTCTGATTGGTATCTATGGGTCCTGATTGGTTGCTATGGAAAACAGACAGTCTTGCTGTCAGTCAGTTTTGATCAATGAGGCACATAGGGGCAGATTTACCAATACTGTGTAACTCAGTGTAAAGTCAGTCTTGACAGTCTTACAATGCGTCACACGTATCACCGTGTTGATAAATCTGGGGCAGGGTCCGTCCAGTCTATCTTCACAGGTCTTATAGGATTTTCTCCTTTATGCCAGTAATCACTGCCTATCCGAGCTGAGCCTGTTAGAGGGACATCTGTGATGAAGGGTTTTAACAGCAGGGCACAAGGCTACAGCATTTAAAGGGATAAAGTTAAGAAGTTAAGAAACAAGCTTCAGTTCTGCTGATAAGACACAGCAGGAAGTGACATCACTATCCCTGCTACTGCTAAGGCAGAAAGAGGTCGCCTAGGGGAGCTTATGTACACAAGCAGGAGATAAGAGCTGCTCCTAACTCTGACGGGAAGCAAAATCAGAAGAGCAATGTATTTGGTAATAGTCTGGGTTTACCTCAGCCGACAGGTTTAGAGCTCAATGTGATGAGAAACTTAATGATGTGACGGGGACTGTTCACACTCTGCTTTCTGATGCTGAGAACTGACCTCAGTCTGAGGAAGTCATTGGGTCGCCCCCCACAGTCATGGAGGAGGCGTCTGTCTAGGGCTCCTGCGGCTCTTACAGGTGGTTTTCCCATCTGTCCCAGCCCCGTCCATGGTGCGGGATCCTCTGTAGAGGACAAGTGTGAGCAGCCACAGGCAGATGGGATCCCCAGGATTTCTGTGATAGGGCGACTGATGGACATTTTATGACATTTATTCCTGGCAGTGACATAGCAGAGCACAGCAGCCAGGAACAGCAGAGACATAGCAGGAACCAGGAGCCAGGAACAGCAGAGACAGAGCAGAGACCAGGAGCCAGGAACAGCAGAGACAGAGCAGAGACCAGGAGCCAGGAACAGCAGAGACAGAGCAGAGACCAGGAGCCAGGAACAGCAGAGACATAGCAGAGACCAGGAGCCAGGAACAGCAGAGACAGAGCAGAGACCAGGAGCCAGGAACAGCAGAGACAGAGCAGGAACCAGGAGCCAGGAACAGCAGAGACAGAACAGAGACATAGCAGGAACCAGGAGCCAGGAACAGCAGAGACAGAGCAGAGACCAGGAGCCTGGGACAGCAGAGACATAGCAGGAACCAGGAGCCAGGAACAGCAGAGACATAGCAGGAACCAGGAGCCAGGAACAGCAGAGACATAGCAGAGACATAGCAGGAACCAGGAGCCAGGAACAGCAGAGACATAGCAGGAACCAGGAGCCAGGAACAGCAGAGACAGAGCAGGAACCAGGAGCCAGGAACAGCAGAGACAGAACAGAGACCAGGAGCCAGGAACAGCAGAGACATAGCAGGAACCAGGAGCCAGGAACAGCAGAGACAGAGCAGGAACCAGGAGCCAGGAACAGCAGAGAGATAGCAGAGACCAGGGGCCAGGAACAGCGGAGATATAGCAGAGCCCAGGAACAGCAGAGATATAGCAGAGCCCAGGAGCCAGGAATAGCAGGGATACAGAAGAGCCAAGACGTCAGGAACAGGAGAGACATAGCAGAGACATAGCAACGCCCAGGAACAGCAGAGACATAGCAGAGCCCAGGAGCCAGGAACAGCAGAGACAGAGCAGAGACCAGGAGCCAGGAACAGCAGAGACATAGCAGAGACCAGGAGCCAGGAACAGCAGAGACATAGCAGGAACCAGGAGCCAGGAACAGCAGAGCCAGGAGCAGCAGAGACATAGCAGGAACCAGGAGCCAGGAACAGCAGAGACATAGCAGGAACCAGGAGCCAGGAACAGCAGAGACAGAACAGAGACCAGGAGCCAGGAACAGCAGAGACATAGCAGAGACCAGGAGCCAGGAACAGCAGAGACATAGCAGAGACCAGGAGCCAGGAACAGCAGAGACATAGCAGAGACCAGGAGCCAGGAACAGCAGAGACATAGCAGAGACCAGGAGCCAGGAACAGCAGAGACATAGCAGGAACCAGGAGCCAGGAACAGCAGAGACAGAGCAGAGACCAGGAGCCAGGAACAGCAGAGACAGAACAGAGACCAGGAGCCAGGAACAGCAGAGACAGAGCAGAGACCAGGAGCCAGGGACAGCAGAGACAGAGCAGGAACCAGGAGCCAGGAACAGCAGAGACAGAACAGAGACCAGGAGCCAGGAACAGCAGAGACAGAGCAGAGACCAGGAGCCAGGAACAGCAGAGACAGAGCAGAGACCAGGAGCCAGGAACAGCAGAGACAGAGCAGAGACCAGGAGCCAGGAACAGCAGAGACAGAGCAGAGACCAGGAACAGCAGAGACATAGCAGAGACCAGGAGCCAGGAACAGCAGAGACATAGCAGAGACCAGGAGCCAGGAACAGCAGAGACATAGCAGAGACCAGGAGCCAGGAACAGCAGAGACATAGCAGGAACCAGGAGCCAGGAACAGCAGAGACATAGCAGGAACCAGGAGCCAGGAACAGCAGAGACATAGCAGAGACCAGGAGCCAGGAACAGCAGAGACAGAGCAGAGACCAGGAGCCAGGAACAGCAGAGACATAGCAGGAACCAGGAGCCAGGAACAGCAGAGACAGAGCAGAGACCAGGAGCCAGGAACAGCAGAGACAGAGCAGAGACCAGGAGCCAGGAACAGCAGAGACATAGCAGAGACCAGGAGCCAGGAACAGCAGAGACAGAGCAGAGACCAGGAGCCAGGAACAGCAGAGATATAGCAGAGACCAGGAGCCAGGAACAGCAGAGACAGAACAGAGACCAGGAGCCAGGAACAGCTGAGACAGAGCAGGGACGAGGAGCCAGGAACAGCAGAGATATAGCAGAAACCAGGAGCCAGGAACAGCAGAGACATAGCAGAAACCAGGAGCCAGGAACAGCAGAGACATAGCAGACACCAGGAGCCAGGAACAGCAGAGACAAAGCAGAGACCAGGAGCCAGGAACAGCAGAGACAGAGCAGAGACCAGGAGCCAGGAACAGCAGAGACAGAGCAGAGACCAGGAGCCAGGAATAGCAGAGACATAGCAGAGACCAGGAGCCAGGAACAGCAGAGATATAGCAGGAACCAGGAGCCAGGAACAGCAGAGACATAGCAGGAACCAGGAGCCAGGAACAGCAGAGACAGAACAGAGACCAGGAGCCAGGAACAGCAGAGACATAGCAGAGACCAGGAGCCAGGAACAGCAGAGACATAGCAGAGACCAGGAGCCAGGAACAGCAGAGACATAGCAGAGACCAGGAGCCAGGAACAGCAGAGACATAGCAGAGACCAGCAGCCAGGAACAGCAGAGACATAGCAGAGACCAGGAGCCAGGAACAGCAGAGACAGAGCAGAGACCCGGAGCCAGGAACAGCAGAGACATAACAGATACCAGCAGCCAGGAACAGCAGAGACATAGCAGAGACCAGGAGCCAGGAACAGCAGAGACATAGCAGAAACCAGGAGCCAGGAATAGCAGGGATACAGAAGAGCCAAGACATCAGGAACAGGAGAGACATAGCAGAGCCCAGGAACAGCAGAGACATAGCAGAGCCCAGGAACAACACAGATATAGCAGAGACCAGGAGCTAGGAACAGCAGAGACATAGCAGGAACCAGGAGCCAGGAACAGCAGAGACAGAGCAGGGCCCGGGAGCCAGGAACAGCAGAGATATAGCAGAAACCAGGAACAGCACAGATATAGCAGGGCCCAGAAGCCAGGAACAGCACAGATATAGCAGGGCCCAGAAACCAGGAACAGCACAGATATAGCAGAGACCAGGAACAGCAGAGACATAGCAGTAACCAGGAGCCAGGAATATCAGAGATATAGCAGAGACCAGGAGCCAGGAACAGCAGAGATATAGCAGAGACCAGGAGCCAGGAACAGCAGAGATATAGCAGTGCCCAGGAACCAGGAACAGCAGAGACATAGCAAAGACTAGGAGCCAGGAACAGCAGAGACATAGCAGAGACCAGGAGCCAGGAACAGCAGAGATATAGCAGAGCCCAGGAACCAGGAACAGCAGAGACATAGCAGAGACCAGGAACAGCAGAGATATAGCAGAGGCCAGGAACAGTGTAGAAATGCCATATCCACGAGGTTAGAACAGCAGGTACATAGCAGAGCCCAGGAGCCAGGGACAACAGAGATATAGTAGGGCTCAGGAGCCCGAAACAGAGATATAGTAGGGCCGAGGAGCCAGGAGCAGAGATATAGCAGAACCCAGGAACCAGGAACAGCAGAGACATAGCAGAGACCAGGAACAGCAGAGATATAGCAGAGGCCAGGAGCCAGGAACAGAGATATAGCAGAGCCCAGGAACCAGGAACAGAGATATAGCAGAGCCCAGGAGCTAGGAACAGGAGGGACATAGGAGGCTAAAACAGCATACATAGATAGATACATACATAGATATATAGATAGATAGATAGATAGATAGATAGATAGATAGATATGGGATAGATAGATAGATAGATAGATAGATAGATATGGGATAGATAGATAGATAGATATGGGATAGATAGATAGATAGATAGATAGATAGATAGATAGGAGATAGATGAACGCACAGTTGGAAATCTATATTTGGGATTTCTATTATTATATTTAAAACCGATCTGTCACTATTTTCTGTCTCTGGAGGAGAAGCTGCATCCATCATCCTCGTGATATTGTCATGTAGTAAATCTTTTTGATGTGTTTTTGGAGCCATATATTGCAATACACTAAAAGCTCTAGGATTCTCCAGGGGGCTGCGGCCCAGCACCAGGTCTTAGACCCAGGGATAAATATTGGGTGAATATTGAACATCTCTGAGGACACAAGTAGGATCCCTACAGTTGTGAAGAGTGTCAGCAGTTCGGTTCTGCCCTGCAGTTCTGGTGAGTGTCAGCAGTTCGGTTCTGCCCTGACATCATACAATGAGCTCTAGTAGGAAATGTTGGTGGAGGGAAACGTGATCTGTGTTTTTAGTCATTTCACTTCGTAGCCTCATAGGCATTCAGGAGATCCTCAGATCCATCGTCCTTGGGGAGGGCGGCTGTGAAATTTCGGAGCAGCTGGATGGCACAGAGTCTGGATAAACTTGCTGTCAACAGAAGACTTGTGAGAAAGCGAAGCCCTGAGGATCCCAGCGAGGCCTATGGGCGCCTCACACAAGGTCTATCTCCTCAATGGAGCATCCAGAATGTGTCAGGAGGCTATTCCCGCTCCACATCACTTTGTCTTGTAGAACTAAAGGAACTAAACTCTATAGGACTAAAGTTATGTAAAGATATATGAGATTGGCGCAAAAGTTCATGGACCCTGGAAGTAGAAAACTTGGAGTCTCATATTATTGTCTCAGGGATACATTGTAACTTTCTGACTGATATAATCTTTTCTATCTTTTCTATCTATCTATCTATCTATCTATCTATCTATCTATATCATATCTATCTATCTATTCCATATCTATCTATCTATCTATCTATCTATCTATCTATCTATCTCCTATCTATCTATCTATCTATCTATCCCATATCTATCTATCTATCTATCTATCTATCTATCTATCTATCTATCTATATATCTATCTATATCATATCTATCTATCTATCTATATAATTTCTATATATCTATCTATCTATCTATCTATATATATAATATCTATCTATCTATATATCATATCTATCTATCTATATATCATATCTATCTATCCCATATCTATCTATCTATATATCATATCTATCTATCTGTCTATCTATCTTTCATAGTTACCTAATTATCTATAGAGAAAAAAGGAGAAAAGCGCACAATAGTGAAATAGGTATAAACTGTTAGTAATATATATATATATATATATATATATATATATATATATATATATATATATATATATATATTGTGCTCACCTCTGGGAGTTGTGCTAATAGCTGAGGCACAACTCTCAAAAACGTATAATATCTCCTTAATTGTACTCCTTGTGGCGGCAGCCAGGTATCCGCAGACCCGCGTGCAGAGTATGCTCACGGTACAAAATAGCAATCAAAGTGAAAAATAACGGAAATTGCGGAAATTCTGATGAAGCATGGGTATACCATGCGAAACGCGTTAAGTGTTCTGTGATTTTTATGAGAGTATTCTCTCTTTTAAATAATAAACACCCTGAAAAGGAAAGTGTTTTTATCTGATTATCCTCCAAGAGCGCCGCAATTTCCGTTATTTTTCAATTTGATTGCTACCTAATTATCTATCTATCTATTTATCTCTCATATCTAACTCATGTCTGAAATATCTATTAGATGCTGATAAAAAGCCCTAACCTTAAAGGTAACCCATCCCACTGAACCTGCTATCTGATCTGCGGGCAGCATGTCATAGAGCAGGAGGAGCTGAGCAGGTTCTTATATACTTTCATAGGGAGAGATCCAGTAATATATTCATTTAATTGACTGCTTATTTTCAGAGTCCAGTGGGCGGTCTTATCAGTGATTGACAGCTATCTCTGTATGCACACTTATACCAGGAATGCTTTCATTCACTGATAAGACCGACCACTGGACTCTTTTAGCCAGAATAAATCAGTAAATGAAATGAATACATTTCCAGTTCTGCTAAATCGTTCCCTACAAAACTGTATATTAATCTATTCAGCTGCTCCTGCTCTATAAGACGCTGCCCACACATCAGATTCTTAGATTGGTTTAATCAATTGCTTAGATAGATAGATAGATAGATACATAGATAGATAGATAGATAGATAGATGATAGGTAGATAGATAGATAGATAGATAGATAGATAGATAGATAGATAGATAGATAGATAGATAGATAGATAGATATGGGATAGATAGATATGAGATAGATAAATAGATATGGGATAGATAGATAGATAGATAGATAGATAGATAGATAGATATGTATGTATGTAGAGTGTTAGTCAGTGTTGCTGATATCTTTCGCTCACCGATCTTATCTGAATAAAGCACTTCCTTAAGTAACTGAAGTGTATGTGAGTTCCGTAGTGTTATGTGCGCTGTGAGTCCTTCGTTTTTTACAGAGTACGTCTAAATATGTATGTATGTATGTATGTATGTATGTATGTATGTGATAGATAGATAGATAGATAGATAGGATATAGATAGATAAATATGAGAGATAGATAGATATGGGATAGATAGATAGATAGATAGATAGATAGATAGATATGGGATAGATAGATAGATAGATAGATAGATAGATAGATAGATAGATAGATAGATATGGGATAGATAGATAGATATGGGATAGATAGATATGAGATAGATAGATATGAGATAGATAGATATGGGATAGATAGATAGATAGATAGATAGATAGATAGATAGATAGATAGATAGATAGATATGGGATAGATAGATAGATAGATAGATAGATAGATATGAGATAGATAGATAGGAGATATATAGATAGATAGATAGATAGATAGATAGATAGATAGATAGATAGATAGATAGATAGATAGATAGATAGATAGATAGATAGATAGATAGATAGATAGATAGATAGAAATAAGGTAAAAATATGGAACTGCGGCGCTCCAGTAACTTATCTGCAGATGTGGGTTCTAGTGGCTCTAGAGATAAGTTACTGGAGCACCGCAGTTCCATATTTTTACCTTATTTCTATTTACTTACCGCGTGTCTGCGCTACATGTGGGACCGTGGACACCTGGCTGCCGGTACGGGGAACTCGAAAGGAGAAATCTTATGCTTGTGAGAGTTGTGCCTCCTCCATACGCACAACTCGTCTAGGTGAGCACAATTTACCTAAGTACTACTATCTACTATTTCATACTTCACTATTGTGCACCTTTGTATTTCTCTTTTTTCACATATTCTAGATAGATCGATAGATGTGGAATAGATATTTATGGGATAGATCGATAGATAGCTAGCTAGATAGATAGATAGATAGATAGATAGATAGAGAGATAGATAGATAGATAGATAGATATGGATAGATAGATAGATAGATAGAGAGATAGATAGATAGATAGATAGATAGATATGGGATAGATAAATAGATAGATAGATAGATAGATATGAGATAGATAGATAGATAGATAGATAGATAGATAGATAACAGGGGCAGATGTGCTCAGCACTAGTCATAGATTTATTTATGGTATTGTACAGTAAATGTACAGTAAAAACTGCTGGAAACGTCAAGTGGAAAGTAAGTCGCTGACATAAGTATTCTCATGCGTGGTACATGTCGTCTCATTCCTCAGAGAACATGTGGAAAGATGATGACTAGGTGAGAGGGGAAGCCCATTAGCATGCAGAGACCTGTTGGAGATGTTCCTTTAAATCCCAGAATAATCTCCCTGAGATTTGACAAGCCGCCGTGACCTCCCGAGGTCTAACAAGTTATAGTCAGGATTGTAAAGGTGAAATGTTCCTGAACCTGCACGTACATTGTTATGCAAAACAGTCTGGATTTATTATGAGCCGCGCAGGTTTGCTCCGGGCGGATTGTGTCGTTCCCACAGTTTCTCAGCAGCACATGTGCTAACACAGGAGTTCAACCAGGTGAGATTGTACTTTGGTGCGGGAAACGCACAACATAATAAAGCTTTGTGTTTGAGAGAGATTAGTTGGTTTCTTGTGAATGAGAACAAATCAGCCGCGCAGTGTGCTGTGCCATCACTCGAAATGTTTGTTGAAGGAGCAGAGCGTAAATGATGCCGGGACGTGTGAAAAAAAGTGCACAAATTGCTCCGTCCACCCTTCTATGCTAGAAAACTGTAGTAGCCTGAAGTCTACTTTTTGGCTGGAGATCAGGAAATATTTACTTTTCACCCAATTTGTTGCATAGTGGACAAGTAAAAGTTTTATAGAACAACTACCCCCATTATTTCTCTAGAAATAGTGACAAGAATGCACCCGAGCTCTAAGAATAAAATTTTGGCAAAAATTGGACAAGAATGGACCCGAGCTCTAAGAATAAAATTTTGGCAAAATTGGACAAGAATGGGCCCGAGCTCTAAGAATAAAATTTTGGCAAAAATTGGACAAGAATGGACCCGAGCTCTAAGAATAAAATTTTGTCAAAAATTGGACAAGAATGGACCCGAGCTCTAAGAATAAAATTTTGACAAAAATTGGACAAGAATGGATCCGAGCTCTAAGAATAAAATATTGGCAAAAATTGGACAGAATGGGCCCGAGCTGTAAGAATAAAAATTTGGGCAAAAATTGGACAAGAATGGACCCGAGCTCTAAGAATAAAATTTGGGCAAAAATTGGACAAGAATGGAACCGAGCTCTAAGAATAAAATTTTGACAAAAATTGGACAAGAATGGACCCGAGCTCTAAGAATAAAATTTTGTCAAAAATTGGACAAGAATGGATCCGAGCTCTAAGAATAAAATGTTGGCAAAAATTGGACAAAATGGACCCAAGCTCTAAGAATAAAATTTTGGCAAAATTTGGACAAGAATGGACCCAAGCTCTAAGAATAAAATTTGGGCAAAAATTGGACAAGAATGGAACCGAGCTCTAAGAATAACATTTTTGGCAAAAATTGGACAAGAATGGATCCGAGCTCTAAGAATAAAATATTGGCAAAAATTGGACAAAATGGACCCGAGCTCTAAGAATAAAATTTTGGCAAAAATTGGACAAGAATGGACCCGAGCTGTAAGAATAAAATTTTGGCAAAATTTGGACAAGAATGGACCCAAGCTCTAAGAATAAAATTTGGGCAAAAATTGGACAAGAATGGAACCGAGCTCTAAGAATAACATTTTTGACAAAAATTGGACAAGAATGGAACTGAGCTCTAAGAATAGTGGGATGTTGAACTGGAAGTGGCATTGCATTGGGAGCGCCTTTGAACTGGGAGTGCCACAGATTGGTCAATTAACCCCTAAAATATCCTAATCATGACCTTAACCCTAACTTCGGATTAGGGACAAGTTTTGGGTTAGGTTTGGAGAAAAAGAAAATTGGCTTTAGGATATCCCAAATCCAAAGTATTTTTACAAGTTATTATTGTTGAGCTAATGTTGAATCGAACGGATTTCTCCATACACAATTTCTCCATACACTTGGACTCTTGGCTTGGTTGACAATTCTTCTGATCCGTCCATACACATTGACTCCTACCTTGGTTGACAGCTATTCCTCTAACTCTCCCCTTCCCCCCATTTACATGGACTTGACTTGATTGACAGCTAGTCCTCCCAGTCACTCTATACACATAGACTCTTGGCTTGGCTAACAGCTGTTCCTCCTGATCGCTCCATACACTTGGACTCTAGACTTGATTGACAGCTATTACTCCCGACCCCCCCATACACATTGACTGTTGACTTGACTGACAGTTATTCCTCCCAAACCCCCAATATACATCAGCTCTTGCCTTGATTGACAGCTAATTCTCCCGATCCCACCCACCCCCAGACACATTGAATCTTCGCTCCGTTGACCGCTATTCCTTCCAATCCCCATATCCACGTTGTCTCTTGGCTTAATTAACATCTATTCCTCCCAATCTCCCCATACACATCAACTCTTGGTTTGGTCAACAGCGATTCTTCCTGATCCCCCCTACACATAAGATCTCTTCGTTGACAGCTATATCTGCCGATCCCCCTATACACATGGACTCCTGATCTTCCATACACTTGCATCCTCAACTTAGCCCAGAATGTATATTTTTCTTACCAGAGACAGAAGATAAGACCTTAGTCAAGCACCTCCAGCGGTGGCTTATCTAAGGCAAACAAAAAGGGATCAGCCATTGAAATGAAACATTAGAGTATTAGCTATCGGGAGAAAGTCTGGAGAAACCCAAACACATTAGACAGCTGGTTCCCCCAATGCTTTCTTAATGTGTATGGGAGTCTTTAGGCCTCACCCATAGATCAGGAGCATTGTCAACCAAGCCAAGAGTCCAAGTGTATTGAGGGATAGCTGTTGACTAAGCCAAGAGTCAGTGAGTAGGGTGGAATCAGAAGAACTAGCTGTTAATCAAGTCCAAAGTCAATGTGTATTGTGGGGAAGGGTGGGTTTGGGAGGAATACTGTAGATATGAATCAAGCCAAGACTCCATGATCTGCATAAAGGTGGAAGAAGTAGCTGTTGGCCAAGCCTAAAGTCCATGTGCATGGGGCTATATAGAGGAATAACTGTCAGACGAGACAAGAGTATATGTGTATGGAGGGTCAGAGATTAGTTGTCAGTCAATACAAGAGTGAATTTACATGCGGGGAGCAGGAAAAATAGCTGTGAAATAAGCTAAGTCGACATGTATATGGGAACATATGGAGGAATAGCTGTCAATCAAGTCCAAAGTCAATGTGTATGGGGGCGGGGGTTGGGAGGTATACTGTAGATATGAACCAAGCCAAGACTCCATGATGTGTTTGAGGGTTGGAAGAAATAGCTGTTGGCCAATCCTAGAGTCAATGTGTAGGGTAGGATCAGAAGGACTAGCTGTCAATCAAGTCAAGACTCCAAGTGTATGGGGGGAACAGAAGGAATAGCTGTCAACCAAGCTAAGAGTCAGTGTGTATAGGGGATCAGGAAAATCAAGTGTCAACCAAACCCGTAGATCACCCATAGATCAGGAGCATTGTCAACCAAGTCAAGAGTCCAAGTGTATGGAGGGATAACTGTTGACCAGGCCAAGAGTCAGTGTGTAGGGTGGGATCAGAAGAACTAGCTGTCAATCAAGTCCAAAGTCAATGTGTATAGGTGTGGAAGGGTGGGTTTGGGAGGAATACTGTAGATATGAACCAAGCCAAGACTCCTTGATGTGTATAAAGGGTGGAAGAAATAGCTGTTGGCCAAGCCTAGAGTCATTATGTAAGGTAGGATCAGAAGGACTAGCTGTCAATCATATCAAGAGTCCTAGTGTATGGGGGGGGGGGGGTGTTAGAAGGAATAGCTGTCAACCTAGCTATGAGTCAGTGTGTATAGGGGATCAGTAATATCAAGTGTCAACCAAGCCAAGAGTCCAAGTATATGGAGAGATCAGGAGGAATAGCTGTCAACCAAGGTAGGAGACATTGTGTATGGACGGAACGGGAGAATTGTCAACCGAGCCAAGTTTATGGAGAGATAGCTTTTGACCAAGCCAATAGTCAATGTGTATGGGAGGATCAGTAGGACTAGCATTCAATCCAGTCCCAAGTCAATGTGTATGGGGGCAGAGAGGTTTGGGGGGAATACTGTAGATATAAACCAAGCCAAAACTGAATGATGTGTATGAGGGGTGGAAGAAATAGCTGTTGGCCAAGCCTAGAATCAATGTGTAGGTAGGATCAGAAGGACTAGCTGTCAATCAAATCAGGAGTTCAAGTAAATGGTGGGGGGGGGGGGGGGGTGGTTCAGAAGGAATAGCTGTCAACCAAGCTAAGAGTCAATGCGTATTGGGGATCAGGAAAATTAATTGCCAACCAAATCAAGCGTCCTAGTACATGGAGAGATCAGGTAGGAGTCATTGTGTATGAACGGAGCAGGAGAACTGTCAACCAAGCCAAGAGTCCAAGTTTGTTAGTCAATGTGTAGGGTAGGATAAGATGGACTAGCTGTCAATCAAGTCCAAAGTCAATGTGTATGGGGACAAGGGTGTTTAAGGAGGACTACTGTAGATTTGAACCAAGCCAAGACTCCATGATGTATATGAGGGGTGGAAGAAATAGCTGTTGGCCAAGCCTAGAGTCAAATGTATTAGCGCAGGATCAGAAGGACTAGCTGTCAATCAAGTGCAGCTCCAAGTGTAAGGGGGGAACAGAAGGAATAGCTGTCAACCAAGCTAAGAAGTCAGTCTGTGTACTTCTACAGCGGATTCAGTAACAATCAACGTGTCAACCCAAAGCCAAGTAGTCCAAGTAATATGGAGAGATCAGGAGGAAATATGCATCAACCCAAGGTAGGAGACATTGGTCATGGCGACGGAACGGAGAATGGTCTCATCAAGCCAAAGATTTAAGGAGCACAGATAGCTTTTGACCAAGCCAATAGTCAATGTGTAGGGTATATATTTACCTTCATTGTAAATATTTTACACTGGACTCTTCTTGAAAATCCACGCCACCATATGGAGGCCAAGAGGACGCTCTTTTAGACTCTGTATAGCAACAGCAGGCTGTGGACATGTGTATGGGCACGTACAGTATATCTGGAACCTAGAATGTAAAAAAGAACATGATCGCTAACAAAGCAACTCCTAATGCGAACTCAGCGCGAAAGTAGGCTCAAACTTGTCATCCAGTCTCCATATACTCACTCATCTGTCAAATTTCACTTCAGCTAACGCCAATGTAGCGAGCTCCAGAAACACGCTTAGCCTAGCCGGAGAAATAAGAAATCTCTCTAAATCGAGGGCCTTCACCGTCATGGCTTAATACTACTCTGAGATACCAGGGACATGCTCAGGACAAATACAGCCGTGTCCATCATACTAGCAGCTAATAGATCTTCATCACCACCCCATTACCCCCCACAGATTAAGACTGCGACGAGAATCGCCAGCAAATAGTCTCTTATACACGTCAGATTAAACTTCCTTAGAGCATCTAGATACATTTCTTACGGCGCGCACTCCGCGCGAGCACAAATTAAACACTTTGTTTCATTCATACTCCACATGTTATAGGTTTCGTCATCATTTCTGTTTCTCCCATATGTTATTCCTCACAATATTATGGTCTATTATCATTGTTCTTTTATCTCTTTCTGTTCCATCATGGGACACATTTGATATGACTAGCTCTTTGGGCATCAGACGGTCTGTGACTAATCTGGCCACTAGCGCTCAGTAATGACAATGGGGTCGGTCTTTTATACCACGTTATACTTTACCATGCTACACGTAACAGCACATTATCGTCCCCGGCCTTGAGATTAAATGAGCCTTCCGTTTTAATAGGCGTTTCTTAGACATCGAGCTTGATGTAATTGTGGAACGCGACCATGACAAATCTAATAAGCAGCCACTTTGAACAGTAGACAGCTATAAAACAAGGTAATAAAACACATATGTCGCTTGTGTTTCACCAGGCTCCCCCCCCGAAAACACTGAAGCGCGACACAAATATACAACATAGAGTGAAACTAGGATGACAGAGTAGATAGTTTCTATGCATAGGCTTGGGCCCAAGTGCTTCATTTTTTTGCCAGAAAACATCTAGGTGACATCTATGAGTCCACATGCTCCATTTTTGAAACTTGGCACCAACACACCAGCTCTAAATAGATATAGAGGAGTGTATAAGACGACCGTATGAATGAAAGTCTTATGCGCCAAACCTTGTATGGCAGTTTTGCAACAAACTTTTGTGCATTAAAATGTGTCGTCAGTCTCTGATTGGTTGTTATAATCTCTGATTGGTTGTTATAATCTCTGATTGGTTGCTGTGGGCTCTAATTGGTTGCTATGAGCTCTGATTGGTTGCCTATGATCTCTGATTGGTTGCCTGTTGGCTCTGATTGGTAACAATGGGCTCTGCGATTGGTTTGCTATGATCTCTGAGACATTGAGCGCGGCGCGCGTATCGAGCGCTGTGGGCTCTGATTGGTTCTTTGGGCTCTGATTGGTCACTATGAGCCCGGATTGGTTGCTATACTCTGGTGGTGTTATAATCTCTGATTGGTTGCTATGAGCTCTGATTGGTTGTTATAATCTCTGATTGGTTGCTTTGGGATCTAATTGGTTGCTACGAGCTCTGATTGGTTGCTATGGGCTCCGATTGGTCACTATGAGCCCTGATTGGTTGCTATGAACTCTGATTGGTTGCTATGAGTTCTGAATTTGTTGGTATCCTCTGATTGGTTGCTATGGGCTCTGATTGGTCACTGTGAGCCCTGATTGGTTGGTATGAGCTCTGATTGGTTGCTATGGGATCTGATTGGTTGCTATGAGCTCTGATTGGTATCTTTTGGCTCTGATTGTTCACTATTGGCTCTGTTTGGTTGCTATGGGCTCTGATTGGTAGCTATGGGAACTGATTGGTTGCTATGAGCTCTGATTGGTTGCTATGGACTCTGATTGGTTGCTGTGAGCCCTGATTGGTCGCTATGAAAGTGAAATAAAAAAGAAAACCGAGTGTACAATACTGGTCGGATTTTGATTAGAATCCGATCAGTGTTTCGTCCTGTAGACAAAGCCTTAGAGACCCAACTGATAAGGCTATCATATGCAATTTGATCAAACTGTGCACTAAAAGCCTTCACTTTGTGCATGTTAAAAGCATAGCAGTAATTTATGTCAAATGTTCCGCTAGTCCAATATTGTATGGATTTTAGTCTTTAGGTGTGTGCTGATGTATTTAGGGGTTTGAGAACCTACTTTTTGCAGTCACAAGTCTGCGTCAGACTCTACGCAAATTGCAAATTGAGATGCAGGCTAACATTTTGTTATTTTCTTTTATGTGACTATCTACCCCTATTCATAAGATCTTAATATATACATATGGATAGATAGACAGACAGACAGTTAAGCTAGATAGATAAAGATGGGGGGAGGACAGATAGAATAGGTAGATAGATAGATGGAGTATGATAGAGAAAATAGATAGATAGATAGTAGATAGAGAGATAGATAGATAGAATAACAGACCTAGAGAGATAGATAGATAGATATGATGTGTAAGATCAGATCAAAAAGAATAGATAATAGATAGAATAGATAGATAGATAGATATGGGATAGGGATATGATAGATAGATAATAGAAACATATAGGAATGATATAGACATAGATCAACCAGTAAGAATGACATACACAGATAACCTAACATAGAAAAGATCGAATAGACAGATGATATGAAGAGAGAGGAGAGAAAGATACATAGAGATAGATAGAATAGATATAGCATAATCATACAATATGAGACATAGATAGAGTAGATAAGATAGATCGATAGATAGATAGATACGATATGGGAATGATAGATCAAATAATATAATGATACGATAGAATTAGATAGATAGATAGAATAGATATGAGAGAGATAGATAGATATGAGTAAGATAGGTAGATAGATAAGATTAGATAATAGATAGATTAGATAGATATGGGATAGAAAGTAGAATAGATAGACTTAGATAGATAGATAGATAGATAGATAGATAGATATGAGTAAGACAGATAGATAGATAGATAGATAGATAGATAGATAAATAGATAGTACTGAAACTTTTTATTATTAAATGCTTACATATATAAAAGGATAAAATGTGAATATAGCGTCTACTAACATGTTTCGGCCTGAGTAAGTAATGCACATAGATAGATAGATAGATAGATAGATAGATAGATAGATAGATAGATAGATAGATATGGGATAGACAGATAGATAGATTGATAGATATGAGTGATAGATATGAGAGATAGATAAGATAGATAGATAGATAGACAGATAGATAGATAGATAGATAGATAGATAGATATATCTGTATACTTTTGACAGATAGATAGATAGATAGATAGATATGGGATAGATAGATAGATAGATATATAGATAGATAGATGGATGGATGGATTGTTGGATGGATGGATCGATAGATAGATTGATAGATCTATATGGGATAGATAGATAGATGGATAAATAGATAGATAGATAGATAGATATGAGATAGATAAGATAAGATAATAAAGATAGATAGATATAATAGATAGATAGAATAGATAGATAACAGACAGATACCAGTATAATGGATAGATAGATAGATAAATAATAGATAATAGATAGATAGATAGATGGATGTGGGATGGATCGGATTGGATGGATAGATAGATAGATGGATAGATAGATATGGGCATAGATAGAATACATGTGATAAATACACAGAGAGATAGATAGATAGATAGATAGATAGATATGAGATAATAATAAATAGATAGAGATAGATAGATAGATAGATAGATAGATGATAGATAGGATGGATGGATGGTATAGATATGAGATAGATAGATAGATAGATAGATAATATAGATAGATATAAGATAGATAGATAGATATAAGATAGATAGATAGATAGATAGATAGATAGATAGATAGATAGATAGATAGATGGATAGATGAGATAAATATAGACAGACATAAGAATGGGATAGATGGAGCGAGATAGATAAGATATAAGACATAGATAGATAGATACAGTTCTTTGTGATCCCATTATATTTGGGGTGTAGCTCTTTCACCTTCTGAAGCTCTGCTCTCACTGATCTGCCTATGAGGTGCACTGTAGGACACCACTGCCCCTTTGTGGAGGAGCTCCGCGCCCTCGGCACCGCACGTTACTCCTCGGAGCCGCTTCGCAGCAACAATGCAGCAGATTATTAGGCGAGACGACAAGACATAAAATTCATTAGCGCCGTAATGTGAATCAAATGTAACCCTCTGATTGGGGCGATGTTGATGGATATTCAGCAGTGGGATTTACAAACAGAAAATGTAGGTCGATGACAAAAAAGTATGCGCTGATGAATGAGAGCCGAATATGAGGCGACGTGTTGATGGGAGAATAGAGGGACATGAATGCACCGCTGCAACAAGGACAACATATTACATTCACCGCTCCCTTCGCAGCTAGATAAACCAGATCTTTTGTAGGCGCTTATCCTGCCGCGCGAAACTGTCACCGAGACTTAGCATCGCAATATTTCAGTTGAAGGTGTTTAATTATTACTTAAAGGGGCACTCTTACCACAATGATTGACTTTAAACCTGTAGGCAAAGGTAAATAAAGACTATTACCAAATATATTGCTGTTCTGATTTTGCTTTATTTCAAAGCTAGAGCAGTTCTTATCTACCTGCTTGCGTACACAAGCTTTCCTAGGTTACTGACCACCGCTCTGCTCTAGCAGGGACTGGGATGGTGAGGTCACTCCCTACTGTGTCTTGTTCATCTTTCAAACTGACAAATTTTAACACTTTAGAGCTTCGTAGCCTTGTGTAATACTGATAAAACCCCTCTATCATCAACGTCCCTCTAACAGGTTTAGGAATAGCAGAGGTGAAATGTCAGTCACTGCTGTAAAACCTCCCACACCCTGAACAAGAAGCGGGGCGCTGAAGCTGTAGAACTAACTACAGCACACATAGAACAGGAAGATGGAGGCAGCCTGAAGTCTGCGTAGAATTGTCCACTCCTGACAGGAAGTGGGAGCCTGAAGCTGTAGAACTGCCCAGGACAGGCAGTGGAATCCTGAAGCTATAGAACCACCCACAGCCTGAACAGGAAGTGGGACCTGTAATACTGTGTAACTGAGTTACAGCCTAGAACCGGAAAGTTGGAGCTTGAACACCTGTAGAACGCCCCACAGCCTAACAGGAAATTGGGAGTCCTAAGCTGATAACCTGATTACAGCCTGAACAGGAAGTGGGAGCGTGAAGCTGTAGAACCACCCACAGTCTGATCAGGAAGTGGGAGCCTGAAGCTGTCGAACTGCCCACTGCCTTAACAGGAAGTGGGACCCTGAATCTGTAGAACCTCCCACAGCCTGAACCAGGAAGTGGGAGCCTAGAAGCTGTATAAATGCCCAAACTGTTTTCGAAGAGGAAGTTAGGGAGCCTGAAGCAGTAGAACTTGACCCACAGTTTTAGAAGAGAAGTGGTAGCCAGCGAAGCTGCTAGACACTTAGCCCACAGTTTGAAGAGAGAAGTGATGGCAGACCTGAGACGGTAGAACTTGCCGCTACAGCCTGACAATGAAAGTAGGGAGCCTGAACGGCCTGTAGAAATCCTCAGCAGTCTAGACAAAAGACGTATGGCAAGCCTTTAACTGTAGAATCCTACACAGTCTAGACAGGAAGTGGGAGCCTGAAGCTGTAGAATTCGCCCCCAGCCTGAACAGGAAATGGGAACCATGAACTGAAGAACCCCCACAGCCTGAACAGATCTATGAATAGCAGGTTCTCTGAAACAGACAGTTTTTTTCAGTTAAAATAAGGAACAATACAACATAAGCACAATAGGCCCGAATGTGCGATCGATTGGGCACCATTGGTGTCATTCACATCTGGTGCTACCTTGTGATGGAAGCTCCGAACAAAACCTCTGACACAAATAGGAACCTGGCTTATCCAAGCATTGTTTCAATGGTTTTACCTGTTTTGTCTTTCCGACTAATGTATAATTATTATAAATATATTATTTATATATAAACTAGAGAGTATTTTTATTCCTAGAAGCGCAATCGCTGCATGCTCTTCACTCACACTCCCTTGCCTCTTTTTAACCCTTTGATTGTTGTCAGTCTAAGACTGCGTCATGATTGGAGGGAATTCCCGTGCCCGATGGAGCCTGGGGAAAGCCTTTACAGTCAGCTCTGGGGACATAGAATGGCTCCAGGGTTGTCTGTGCAGCAAGCCTGCTATTAGGGCACACTGTGTGTTGCCCTAATAGCAGCCTTTGTCATACTAACAACAGTCAATACGTCAAACATAATAAGCATACATGGAATTTACCCTTATACATATTAATAACTGTAAAATAAAGTTTAAAAATAGATACCCCTAAAGGAGTTGTCTCCTTCAGAGAGAATTTCAGAGAATGCATAAATGAAATACTCTGTCACTTCCTGGTTCAGACGACTCATTTGATACACTCCCTTGCTGTACAAGCTCTGTGCTCCATTGTGGGTCTTTCAGTTGTAATTAGACAGATTAGCTTCTCAACTACTAACAGGACTTCTTATCTAGATCCCCAAAACAAAAGCCCTTAATTACAGTTATTTATTATTTTACATAATCAATGCTTTTTACTGCTGACACACAGACATTCGCCATGACCTGTGTGATATGTCACATCCCTGTTTTCTCATTGAACAAAAAGCAGGGGAAATAGTTTACAGGTCAGTTACAGAGGGAACTGAAATAGCCAGGGAGGTTAAAAAAACAAAAATCACTTGTATCCCTTATAGAAACAGTAGGAATAAAGCTATAAATTTGGAAAATGTCTTTATTTTGTGTTCCCTACAATTTGAAAGCTATTCTTTGTAGCGAGACAACCCCTTTCATGGGATTTAACGAAGAAGAAAAAAAATAATCCAGAAAACAAATGCAGAAAATAAATAATTAAATAAAAATAAATATTTAATATAAAAATAAACACATTTTTGGCAGTATATAAAATTAAAAAAAGATTGTAGAAATTTTTTTGTTCTCTTTACAATGCTTTTTTTATTTTACAAATAACACAATAATTTATATGCGTCCTCAAACTACGAAAAAAATAAATAAAAAAACCAACAGCTTCACCCCCATGAAACAAATCCTCATACACAGTTCAAAATACAAAAAAGTTAGACCGCAAATAGCGAGGGAGGCAACAACGAAAAAAAAAATTTGTTTTGTCATTCCGAAACTCTATATTCAACAACCATGGTTGCTTCAGTCAGGCTTACATAAGAGCTGAAAAAAAGATTAAAACAAGATCAATTCGACACAATTATGTAGAGATCTCTATGCAAGAACGGCTATTGGAGATCTCAGCATCATCTGTATATCACAGAGTGAACCACACAGCTAGCTGACTTCACTCGGACATACAACACAGCGCATGCCACAGTGAATTGTGCAGGAAAGGTGAATTGAGGTGACCTGAGTAACCATCAGTTACTGACTTCTATGGAGATGTTGTGAGACAAGCTCTTGTGACTCCAGCTGGAGTGAGGAGAAAACCTTGGCGACCCAACATTACTGACTTCTATGGGAAGTGTTGTGCGGGCATGACACTTGACTTTACTGCATAGTAGAGGTGGAAGGAGGAAACCTGGACCATCAGTTACTGACTTCTACATGGGAGAGTGTTTGTGGTCATCTCCGTAAAATGTTTGTTCAGGAGGTGAGGAGATAACCTGAGGACCATTAGTTGCTGACACTACTTATGGAGAGTGTTTGTAGGCATGTCTACCGTGACTGTTCAAGGGAGGTGAAGGAGATTAACCTGGACCATTAGATGAGAGCGCGGATGCGACCCACACACACACCACACAACTCGTTCAAGGCACACACACACACAGATACACATATCACAATTAGTCGCGTAGTATATGTCTGGGGTTGTGACACAGGTGAAAACCTTGGACACTATCAAGGTACACACTGGGGAAATGGTGCAGCGGTCGCGCGAGTGTGCCTAATCGGAGTTATAGCTGTAGGCGGGTGGGCTGATGGGGGGGGGAGTGGATTTGTGAAGGGGTGGTGTGCGATGGTGGCGTGGGCGGTGTAGGGCGTTAGGGGAGTACGAGGGAAGTGGGGGTTTTGAGGAAAGGGCGTAACCTGGGAACCAATTATTACGGACTTCTATTGGAGAGTGTTGTGGGCATGCTCTGTGACTTGTGCAGGAGGTGGAGGAAACCTTTCGACCATATTACTGTGCAGGGAGGTGGAGGAGGAAACCTGAGACCATCAGTTATTGACTTCTATGGGAGAGTGTTGTGGGCATGCTCTGTGACTCCAGCTGGGAGGTGGAGGAGATAACCTGGGACCATCAGTTACTGACTTCTATGGGAGAGTGTTGTGGGCATGCTCTGTGACTTTTGCAGGGAGGTGTAGGAGGAAACCTGGGACCATCAATTACTGTGCACGGAGGTGGAGGAGGAAACCTGGGACCATCAGTTACTGACTTCTATGGGAGAGTGTTGTGGGCATGCTCTGTGACTTATGCAGGGAGGTGGAGGAGGTAACCTGGGACCATCAATTACTGTGCAGGGAGGTGAGGGAAACCTGGGAGCCAAAAACAAAGGTTTTTTTACTGACTATCTATGGGAGAGTGATGTGGGCATGCACTTGTCTTACTTTTTGCAATCACAAGGGTTAAGTAGTATGCGCGAAAGGCCCCTGGGCGACCATCACAATTACTGTGCAGGAGGAGGAGGAGGAAACCTGGGACCATCAGTTACTGACTTCTATGGGAGTCTGTTTGTAGGGCATGTCTCCTGTGACACTTTCTTACGCCACAGAGAAGGTGTTAAGGTAGAAACCTGAAACCAGAGACCATCAATTCTACATGTGGCTACTGAGGATGGAGGAGGACAACACCTGGATGGAACCATCAGTTCTTCTGACTTTTTAAAGGGAGATCAGTGTTGTCACGAGGCATAGTCTCTCTCTATCTACTCTCTCTATCACACATACACACAGGTGCAGCAGTGTCACGACAGAAACTTCACAGGAGGTACTCCACTCAATTTATCTACTACTTCCATGAGATGGTGGGGAGGAGGAGTGAGATGGGATGTGTGCATGCTACTGTGATCATTAGTGCAGGAAGTGAGCAGGGGATCTGGAGCGAAACCTGGGACCAATTCGAGATTACTGAGTCCAGGACTGGATCTATGGAGATAGAACTTGGAACTCAACAATACAGTATTCACTGCGCACACTTCGAGATTCGAGAGCGTGAATTTAGATGGTCGACCATTACCTACTATGCGAACTATTTGCACAGGTGAAAGACACATACTAGGAAAGGAAACAACCTGGCGACAAACCTGCGGACCTACACACAACTTCCTTATCTAAACTACAGGAAGAGATGAGAGCAAGGCAAAAACCCTGCTAGAAACACTAACATGAGAGACAGGTTTAACTGCACTCCATCTCAGTTCTACTGACTCAAATCTATTAGGATATGACACAGTGATTTAGTGCGACAACAGAACATCTAGCCTACCTCCTTATTCGCGCGAGGATGCGTGACAGACATAGGTACAAGACACACGGACAGAGCGGAGACTTCTCATTGCGCCACACACACATCATCTACACGAGACGCTACACTATAATGGTGCGATGTGGTCTCTCTCATGATAGTGTAGAGCACACTGAGAATACACACACACTACATACAGATTATCATTTTCGTCACACTCAACACAAGTCATCACATATCATATGATGGACGAGTAATACACACACACATACTCTAGCAACACACAGCGTGTAATATCTAATAAGAGAGCGAGGGCAAGCAGATATAGAACATGTTATATTGTTTCCAGATTCCACCCTATAAATCTCAGATCTCAGACATTACATCCGAGTTGATCTCGATTAATGTCAGGCGGTATTGGAATAACTTCAGAGGATAGAGAGGCTCTGGACACAGGTTTCTCGGCAGGGACCTATCTGCATCACAGGATCTAGCGTGCGCTCTAATAATCAACTTCCTAGAAGAGAAGTGCAGATCCTGTCGTCTACGATTGAAGTCACATTGGACAGAAAGCTGCACATAAGTATGGTTGAAGAAGGGGGGGGGGGGGGGGGGGGGGGGGGGGGGGCGGGCGTGGTGAAGGAATGAGAGATGGGTCATCAAGGGGAAAGTTATCTGAGCTTTGAGTAATATCTCAATGCTACGCGGCATCCATAGCACTAGCAAGCAGGGACAGATAGCTCTGAAATGCTTACTCTCTTTCTATGACTACACAGGGCGTACATCCCGCCAGAGCGAGCACTCTCTCTCATAGATTTAGAGAACACATCTACGATGACTTAGTATACATATAAGAAAACACACATCCATGAGTATGTGGGAGATATATTACAATTACATTGATAAGACACAGCAAGACACAAATAATGATATTTAAAACATATGATTTTATAAAACAAAAGGAAGAAAAATAAATAACTAGACAAGAACAAAAGAAAAAACACAAGAGAAATTAATAAATTATACAATTTAATTAATTGAGATCCAATAAGAGATCCATCTTCCTTTATTAATACCAATACCGCATAGTCACTGAGATACACTACAGAGACATACACTACATCACTAACATATATCTAAAGAATATTATTCACACTTTATCACAAATGAAATAATACATCGTACACAAAGACGCGTATTCAATCATCTCAAATTAAACGCTCGCTGAGATGACATGAGTCGGGTGGGCGATGAGCCTGGCGGTACCTTAAACAATAAACAGAGTGAAAAACAAATGAATGCAACAGCTCAACACAGTACATTTCTCACGCACTAGTGTGACATAGCCACTAGAAACATATCAGAGCTAGTCAAATTAATCAAACAGGAATCATAACATAATACACACACAACAACTAGCATAATACACAACATAGTATGAGAATGTGACTGCGATCTGTGTCATTGCTAGAGACTAAATGATTATTAACACCTATTCGAACAAGACTGAAAGGACCAGTAAGTGCAAATGTGCGAATAACGTTGCATGTATTTTTCACTCACATTAGAAAACATACAACACATACACTGCATTATCTAATGATTGACTGCGTAAATAAAAATATGCGTTTATAGTATGTACGGGTAGCCAAAGGGTTACCACGGCACACCGGAGATTGTTAGTTTTGATTCTATAAGTTCTAATGAATTTGTATGAAAGTCGGAACAAGGTAGATTTATCTCAAATTTATGCAATATTCCAGCACAAATTGGGCTTGGTGGGTGGGTATGAGAGATATTCCAAAATCTAACCTCTAAAACAAATCCCGCTCGAAACGTGTCTATTGATGGGTGATGGAGACGCTGGTGTCGAGAAATAGAGAGGGGGTGTGTTTGTTGTTACGATTAGTTTTTGAGGTGGTGGTACGTGTCGTGGAGGCAAGGGGGTGATAGGGAGGTGGAGGATAAGCCTCGGCGATGAGAGGATATGGTTCACTTCATGTGCTGACGGTGGCCTGCTGCCACCTGTCGTTCCATAGCTACTATCTGCCGTGGAACATGAAACAACAAGTGCCAGCACGGCCAGTAAGTCTCCGTTTGTAACTAGAGGACAGATGCAAGTCGGAATGATGTAAGTCAGGGACTGCCTGGATATATATGTGTGTGTATGGTATATATATATATATACTATATATATATATAAATATATATAAATTTAATATAATATATATATATATAAATTATATATAATATAAATAAATTTATATGTATGGTAATATATATTATAAATATATACTATATATATATATATATATATATAATATATATACCCATACATATAAATATATACATATATTTATGTATGGATAGATATTATATATTATATAGATATTTAGTATGGTATAATATAATCTATAATTAGAATGTATGGTATATAATATATATATACATATATATACATATATATATAATTATATATATATATATTTTTATGTATGGAATATAAATATATATATAGAAATAAGCAAAGCATGTATATATATATTATGTATGCTATAATATATCATATATATATAATATATATATATATGTTATATAGTATATATATAGAATATATCTATATATATATAATATACATATAAAAGTATGTATATATATATATTTATTATATATATATATATATACCATACATAAAATATATTAATATATATATATATATAAAGCAACATATATTATATATACATGTTTATGCTTATTTCTTACAATGTTCACTACATTCTCCCATAGAAGTCAGTGAGTCATGTAAAGATTATTTTTTTCTATGTTCCATGTGTTTGCTGTAAAGCATATAAAGCATATATGTATATCTTATTATTTTACTCTTATTATTTTTCACTTCACACACACACACACACACATATATATATTCTAATTAGTGAGCATAAATATGGATATATAATTATTTATGTATATTATATATGTGCATATATATGTACTAGTTGCTTATTACTAATTAGAAATGCGATATATGTCAGTATAGTGGAAGTAAAGTGAAAAATAATAAAAGTATATAAAAATATATATATATATATTGGATATATAAATATATATATAATATATATATAAATACATATAATATATACTTTTATTTATTTTCACTTTACTTCCATAATACTAGACAGTAGTATCACATTCAAATTAGTAAGCAAACTAGTACAAATATAACTCAGTATAGGTCATTATGTAGACGAGACACTTTCCCTTTAAGCAGTTGGACCTGAAAATAATAGAAAGGGACAGTTCCCAACAGGATGCAATTTCCGAGCTGGCAACATTCTGTTCAAAAATTAAATAAAAAAAAAAAATCAGGTTTTCCAGCTCAGAACTGCATTCTATCGTCAGTCCTTTTGCTATGTACTGTTCCATAAAAGCTCCACTGCGCTCTAAATTGTCTTGTAAGTGCAAGCAGCTATCTCTGTTTCTGGTTAATTTTACTATAATCTAATTCCGACCACCTGTTGACAATTTAAGTCCGGGTGGTGATTGTGCAGCTGCTATAGTAGGAAGCTGGCTGTCAGCGGCCTGGTGCTGCTGTGGGAAGTTCTACAGCTTCAGGCTCACACTTCCTGTTCAGCTTGTGAGTAGTTCTATAGCTCCCGCTTCCACTTCCTGTTCAGGCTGTGGGCAGTTCTATAGCTTCAGACTGTTACTTTCTTCTCAGGCTGTGGGCGGTTCTACAGCTTCAGGCTTCCACTTCCTGTTCAGGCTGTGGGTGGTTCTACAGCTTCAAGCTTCAACATTCCTCCACAGCGTGTGTGGGGGGGGGGGGGGGGGGGGTGGGGGTTTTTGGGGTGGTTTCTTCTGCTTCAAGCTCCCACTTCATGTTCAGGCTGTGGGTGGTCCTAAAGGTTCAGGCTCCCACTTCCTGTTCAGGCTATGGGCCGTTCTACAGCTTCAAGCTCCCACTTCCTCTTCAGAGTGTGAGTGGTCCTAAAGCTTCACGTTCACACTCCCTGTTCAGGTTGTGGGTGGTTCTAAAGCTTCAGGCTTCCACTTCCAGTTCAGACTGTGTCCGGTTCCACAACTTCAGGCTCACACTCCCTGTTCAGGCTGTGGGTGGTTCTACAGCTTCAAACTCATACTTCCTGTTCAGGCTGTGGGCTGTTCTACAGCAGTGACTGACATTCCTAACTGAGCCTGTTAGAGCGACGTTGTTGATGGAGGGATAGAAACAGCAGGGCAGAAGACTATAGAGCTTTAAAGTTTAAATTATGTAATTGTGTCAGTGAATGAGATAAACAAGCTCCTGTGCTGCTCGTAAGACACAGCAGGAAGTGACGTCACCATCCTGGACAGGGCTGCTAGAGCAGATAGAGGTGGTTGGTAACCTAGGGAAGCTTGCCTACACAAGCAGGAGATAATAACTGCTCTAACTCTGACAGGAAGCAAAATCAGAACAGCAATGTATTTGGTAATAGTCCTTAATTACCTTTAAAGCTGGTCAATGTGGTGATAGTACCCCTTTAAGTTGATATTCATCTCTCTTTTCAATTATGTCAAACAAGCCAGGAGGACTGAGGATGACTTTTCACCGCCTGCAGCATCGCGCAGAACAAGTCCTGCTTTGCTTTCAACTGTTGCGCAGTAGAAAAAAAAATAAAGCACAAACGTAATCAAAAGACAAAGACAGCTGCTAAGGGAAATCTTTTTTTTTTTTGCAAGAGAATTTTAGATGAAAAACTTAAATCGCTTAATTTTTCCCTTTTGATCATCATGATAGAATAAGTTTATTAAAGTGACCTGCTCGGGAAGCTCTGCGCCTACTTCTGCAATGAATTGTGGATGCGGTATTTGTGGTGGAGCGCTGGGCATTGAAGATTCTTTTGTTATTTACTGCGGGAAATATCTTTGCTCCATGTCCAGATGTCTAACGTATTTCGGGCAGGGGCACCTCAGCATTATGGTTGCCCTAGAGGATCATTGGGTGGGGCTGTCACAGTCACTGAACAAAGCAACACAGAGCAGCACCACAAAGCTCTGATCCACGATGGTGCCCCCTCCCTGTGCTGGCGACACCGAGGTGTACAGAGGGACCTTGTCTATCCCTGCTCGCTGTGTCTAAGCTCTCGGGGGCCACCTGTAATGATGTGGGGGGCTGGAGTCGGTCCTTGAGTTTGACCCATGTGTTTTATGTCCTATAAAATGCTATACAGACACCGTCCATAACTACATCTCCTCTACCATAGAAGGGAAATGTTCAGATCAGTGTTAAGGCCACGAATATTCATAATCCACCTCATCTTTCATCATCCATATCTATCTATCTATCTATCTATTATCTATCTATCATTTATCTATCTATCTCCTATCTATCTATCTATCTATCTATCTATCTATCTATCTCATAATCTATCTGTCTTCTATCTATCTATCTATACTATTATCTATACTATCTACCTATCTATTTTCTCATATCTATCTATCTATCTATCTATCTATCTATCTATCTATCTATCTATCTATCCCATATCTATCTATCTATCTATCTATCCCATATATATCTATCTATCCCAAATATATCTATCTATCTATCTATCTATCTATCTATCTATCTATCTATCCCATATCTATCTATTTATCTACCTATCACATATCTATCCCATATCTATCTATCAAATATCTATATATCTATCTATCATATCTATCTATCTATCTATCTATCTATCTATCTATCTATCTATCTATCTATCTATCTATCTATCTATCTACCCTCCCCTTCTCTGCAGTACACTGCTGGCTATATTAAGTATATTAAACCCTGTTTTCCCCTGAGACAGCGCTTGCTCACCAGAATATGAATCAGCCTGAATTAGTCGGGTTTATTACCACTGACTAAGCCATTTTTCTCTGCTGTCTGCCTCTGGGATGCGGGTCAGCAGCAGCAGATGACAGCGCCGCCTCGGTCCCCACTATCCCACACAAAGCATCAGCTCTCCCGTATAACACATTGTAGGTAGAGCAAGATCCTGCGCGGCGCCCCTGACAGGACCGGACGAGGAGGGGACGGGAATATTTCTGGGTGGATGTGACTTTATGTTGAGTTCAGCATTCAAGCAGGGGCTTAGCTATAGGGGGTGCAGAGGTAACGGTTGCTACCAGGCCCTGGAGGGGGCGCTCTACTGCATAGGAAGATACCAGTATTATGAATGGCACTTGGTCGGTGGGGGCCCTTTCATTGATTTTGTACTGGGGCTTCAAGTTACGCCTGTGCATTCACGAATTCAGAACACCTCCCCTTCATGCCGGCCGGGGGCATGAATTCATGGGGCGCCTGCCTTCTAGTGACAGGAAGCTGAAGCGAGGAGCTTCTTCTTCTTCACTGGTAATTTTATGGCGGGATTCTCTATAGTCGTGCTCGATAGGAACAAGCCCATAGGCCTCACTCATGAAAACTGCCTAGCAGTGAGACTGTCTTTGTTGCCCGTAGCAACCAGTCAGAGCCTATAGTAACCAGAGGCTATAGCAACTAATCAGAGCCCATAGCAACCAATCAAAGCTGATTATAACCAGTCACAGGCCATAGCAACCAATCAGAGCAGATTATAACCAGTCAGAGCCCATAGCAACCAATCTGAGTGGACTATAACCAGTCAGAGCCCAAAGTAACTAATCAGAGCCCATAGCAACCAATCAAAAGCCCACAGTAACCAATCAGAGCCCATAGCAACCAGAGCTGATTATAACCACTCGGAGCTCATAGCAACCAATCACAGCTCATAGCAACCAATCAGAGCCCATAGCGACCAATCAGAGTGCATAGCAACCAATCAGAGCTCATAGTAACCAATCAGAGCTCATAGCAACCAGAGCACATAGCAACCAATCAGAGCGGATTATAACCAGTCAGAGCCCATAGCAACCAATCAGGTTGGATTATAACCAGTCAGAGCCCATAGCAACCAATCAGGTTGGATTATAACCAGTCAGAGCCCATAGAACAACAGATTTTTTCAAGCCCTATTTAACTAAATCAGAGTTCTAGCAATTATCCACGCCTAGCAAAATAGGTGGGTTTTCAGAAAGAAAACAGGGGTGGAAAACCTCATCGAAAACCTGATCAAATCCTCATCAAAATCCTGTTTGAAAAGTGCCGCATTGAGACGCTTCTCAGACGAGGTTTTGATGCTGACTTGGACGCTGAAAATTCAATGTCCAAATCAGCCGTGTGAACATAGCCATATACAGTTTTTATAAATGAGGTCAAATGTTCTTGCACGTCTGTTGGCCCCCTCATCCGCTGGGCCCTGTGCAGAGGAGTAACTTAAAGCTTCGGGGCCCCAGTGCAAAATCAATAGAAGGGCTCACTCCTACCACGTGCCATTTATAATGCTGGTATCTTTCTATGCAGTAGAGGGACCTTTGGGCCTCCTAAGGCTCCAGGACCTGGTAGAAACAGCTACCTCTGCTATGGCTATGGTTACACCCACGATGCATTCCAACTTGACCCACAAAGTGTCCTATTGCCAAAATCTCAGGATGTGAAGTTTCTACCCAGGAATATGAAAAATTAGGTTTTGTTCTCTTTAAGGGTAGAACAAAGTCAGGTCAGACAACGTGGGCCTCATGGGGAATCGAGCGTTCCTCTAATGTTTGAAAAGTTCCCCGACGTGGCCGCCGGTGGTGGTGTTGACTATTGCTGTATTTATCGAGTGGTTTTACGCTAATGTGGACCTCCAAAGTGTCCTATTGCCGAAGTTTCAGAATGTGAAGCTTCTACCCAGGAATATGAATAATTAGGTTTTGTTCTCTTTAAGGGTAGAACAAAGTCAGGTCAGACAATGTGGGCCTCATGGAGAATCGAGCAGTTCCTCTAATGTTTGTAGACGTTGGCCGCATGGAGAATCGAGCCGTTCCTCTAATGTTTGTTGAGTTACCCAAACGAGGCCGCCGGTGGTGGTGTTGACTATTGCCATCTCTATCGAGTGGTTTTACGCAAATGTGGACCTCCAAAGTGTCCCATTGCCGAAATTTCAGGATATGAAGCTTCTACCCAGGAATATGAGAAATTAGGTTTTGTTCTCTTAAAGGGTAGAACAAAGTCAGGTCGGACAACGTAGGCCGCATGGGGAATCAGAGCCATTTCCTCCTAGCTGTTTGTAGACCGATGGCCGCAAGGGAATGTAGCCGTTCCTCCTAAGTGTTTTGTATATTCCCCCGAAGTGGGTGCCGGTGGTGGTGTTGACTGTTGCCATCTGACTCGAGTGGTTTTACGCTAATGTGGACCTCCAAAGTGTCCTATTGCCAAAATCTCAGGATGTGAAGCTTCTAACCAGGAATATGAAAAATTAGGTTTTGTTCTCTTTAAGGGCAGAATAAAGTCCGATCAGACAACGTTGGCCTCATGGAGAATCGAGCCGTTGCTCTAATGTTTGTAGACGTTGGCCGCATGGAGAATCGAGCCGTTCCTCTAATGTTTGTACAGTTCCCCGACGTGGCCGACGGTGGTGGTGTTGACTATAGCCATCTCTGTGGAGTGGTTTTACGCTAATGTGGACCTCCAAAGTGTCCTATTGCCGAAATTTCAGGATGTGAAGCTTCTACCAAGGAATATGAAAATTAGGTTTTGTTCTCTTTAAGGGCAGAACAAAGTCAGGTCAGACAATATGGGCCGCATGGAGAATGGAGCCGTTCCTCTAATGTTTGTAGAGTTCCCCGACGTGGCTGCCGGTGGTGGTGTTAACTATTGTCATCTCTATCACGTGGTTTTACGCTAATGTGGACCTCCAAGGTGTCCTATTGCCGAAATTTCAGGATGTGAAGCTTCTACCCAGGAATATGAATAATTAGTATTGTACTCTATTTAAGGGTAGAACAAAGTCAGGTCAGACTACGTGGGCCTCATGGAGAATCGAGCTGTTCCTCTAATGTTTGTAGAGTTCCCTGACGTGGCTGCCGGTAGTGGTGTTGACTATTGTCCATCACTATCAGGTGTTTTAAGCTAATGTGGACGTCTCATAGTTTATGATCTGGTTTATGGTTTGGTTTCTCATGTTTAACCCTTTACTGTCCAGGATATTCATGACATTTTTTTGATATTTTTTTGTTTTTCCAGCTTCACCCCCGAAACTAAAGGACATCGAGACTAAAACAGTCGACGAGGGCCATAAGTTGACGCTCAAGTGTGAGGTCGTGTCGGAACAGCCAGGTCTGAAGTTCAAGTGGTTCAAGGAAGATAAAGAAATTTTAGGAAAAAATAAAGCGGAGAGCAAGCCGGCCAACATCAAGATACGGAAGAAAAAGTAAGTTTATGTTTCATGTTAAAAAAAAATGTATTTAGTGGAGCACGTTGGGGCAAGCAGCCGTTCTGCCCCGTGCAAGGGCGATAATGAGGTGTTGAGGATAATCGAGGTGCTAATTCATGTAAGTAGGGTACAGTCGTATTGTTTATAGAGAATTTACATTGTAGTTTCGAGTGTCCATACACCTTAGTAATAAAGTTGAAAGAACGAATGAAACTTGTAGTGCCCCAGCATAGTCCCACACATTCAAGGTTAGTTATAAGGCACTGAAGAAAGACACAACCACACATCCAAGGTTTTTTAACTAAGGTATGACTCAGCGTGTGTTAAAATAAGGTGGTGTGTGTGTGTGTAATATATAAAAATATATATATAAATATATATTTACATATATATACATAATATATATATATATATATAAATATATAATATAAATATATAAAATATATATAAATAAAAATATAAAACAGGCAAGGACAAAACCTAACCTGTACCCATAGCAACCAAATACAGACCTTCTCGAGCCTGCCACCCTCTCTTCTCTCCTCTTCTCTACAACTTCTTACCTCTCGCTCTCTCCTACAACCCCTCACATGCAGAGCTCCTGCTTCTCTCCTCACTGAGCATCCTACCTTACTCAATCTCTACTAGCTGCTCCTCCTCTAGATCACTCTACCTCCAGTAGCACTCACAGGCTTTCTCCTACAGACTACTTCATAGCTTCAGCTCTTTTCTCCTAGGACTAGCTTCTAGCTCTTCTCTCGAGCTCTACTCTCCCAACTTTCCTTGCATTTGCATCCACACTTCTCTACTCATGCTCTCTTTCACTCTTAGCTTCGCACAGCTTTAGCTTCTCATCGAACTTCTCACTGGAGCTCTCTTCGTCTAGCCTCCTCCTCACCTAGCTCAGCACTCTCTCAGAGCTCACTTAGCTTTACCACTCTCTATCCTCCCTCCTCTGCGCTCCCTACTCTAGCTAGCTCCTACTCTCCTACTTCCTCCACTATCTACTCTCTGCTCTCTCTAGCTCCACCTGCGTCACCGACTCTCCATCCAGGCCCTTTCATTTCATGTAGTGCACTGGAAAAATTAAAGGGGTGCTATGATTGCTTGCTATGGGCTATGACTGGTTGATATGGACCACAAAGTGAGTTTTAGACATGTGAGTTTTCATACATGTGGTGCTAAATGTCCTATCTATCTATCTATCTATCTATCTATCTATCTATCAATCTATCTATCTAGTCTAACTATCTATCCTATCAAGGGCGTAACTAGAGAAGCCAGGGCCCCATAGCAACTTTTGGAGGCCCCCCCTCCCCCCCTCCCTGACCACGACCAAGTACCGAGGACATGCTGAAAGATAATGTAGATAAATACAAGGGGCAAATACCAACCATACATCTCACCATCTACTGAAACCACAATCAAATCCACTATAACCAAAACAACATACCCAAGTAGACGCTATACATAAGAACCTGATTATACACAGAACACACCACAAATTACCACCAATTAGTGGACTGAATAATACCCCTACACTATAACTGATCAGAAACACAAAGACCAATATGTCAATAATAAAAAATATAATAATAAAGAGAACCAAAACGTGGTAAATACTAGTGTACACAGGCTCTGCAACTGTATATTACTTCCAAACATGACCAAAGAGTGGTAGACACCCAGTGTACACAGCCTGCAGACTGTAGATAACCACCATACAGTACCAATAGAGTGGTAGACACCAGTGTACACAGCTCTGCAGACTGTATATTACTTCCATATACAGTGACCTATATAGTGGTAGACACGCAGTGTACACAGGCTCTGCAGACTGTATATTATCCCCATACAGTGACCCATATAATGGTAGACACCAAGGTACACAATCCGCAGACTGAATATTACCTCCCTACAGTGACCATATAGTGGTATGACAGCATTGTACACTGGCTCTGCAGACTGCATATAACCTCCATACAGTGACCCTAAAAGTGGTAAATACAAGTGTAAACACAGGCTCTGCAGACTTGTGATATTACCCCCCATACATGACCATAAAGTGGAGTAAAAACTAGTGTACACTGCTCTGCAGACTTTATATTACCCCCATACATGACCATATAGTGGTAGACAGCAGTGTACACAGGCTCAGCCAGACAGTATCAGTGATTAAATGCAGTTACATCTTGTGACTCACAGGTGACGATATCTCTGACCAGCTCGTTGACTTTCCCCCTTTGCACGATCATCCGTCAGTCCCGCCATCATTGATGACGACTCCCGACCACGTTGTCCCTCGCATATTTAAAGACACCAATAACTTAGAATCCTGACTTATTCCAGCACCTTGCCCCCCTTGCTATATGGGGTCCATTTAGGGCCAGGCAGAGGCTTAGATAGTAACATGGGGCCCCAAATAGGCCATTTAGGGTAGCCCAATAGAGTGCCCATATAGGCAGGCAGGGTTAGGTAGCTAATAGGGAGCCATACAGGTAGACCAGGGTTAGTGAGGGCTATAGGGCCATATAAGGTAGTTTTAGAGTACTAAAGGTTCCCCATAAAAGTAGACCGCAGGCTTGCGTGGGGGTATACAGGCAGGCTATGTTGGGGGTAATACGGCACAGGCAATATAGGGTGTAGAGGCAGGCATATGGGGGCTGTACAGGCAGGACATATGGGGCTTGTATAGGCAGGCAGGCAAGATAGGGGGGCTGTATAGTCAGTTCAGGCAGGCAGATAGGGGGCTATATAAGAGCAGCAGATAGATAGGGGCTGTATAGGCAGGCAAGCATGCATAAAGGGGGCTCTATAGGCAGGCAGCATATAGGGGGCTGTATAGGCAGGCAGGCATATAGGGGGCTGTATAGGCAGGCAGGTCATATAGGGGGCTGTATAGGCAGGCAGCATGCAATATAAGGGGGCTTGTATAGGCAGGCAGATGGCATATGGGGGCTATAGTCAGGCATCTGGGGGGCTATAGGCAGGCATATGTGGCTATACAGGCAGGCATATGGGGGGTATAGGCAGGCATATGGGGCTAATAGGCAGGCATATTGGGGGAGAGGCAGGTAATGGGGGGTAATCGGCAGCATAAGGGGGCTATAGGCAGGCATATGGGGCTATAGGCAGGCATATGGGGGCAATAGGCAGGCATATTGGGCAATAGGCAGCATAAGGATGGGGGTATAGGAGGCATATGGGGGTAAAGGTAGGCATAAGGGGGGGTAAAGGCAGGAGCATAAGGGGTCATACGCAGGCATAATAGTGGGTATAGGTAGGCATATGGGGGCTAAAGGCAGAACATATGGGGGGCTACAGGCAGTGCATAAGGGGTGTCTATAGGCAGGCATATGGGGTGGGTAGAGGCAGGCATATGTTGGGCTATAGGCAGGCATATGTGGGCAAAAGGCCGGCATAAGGGGGGTATAGGCATCATAAATGGGGGCTATAGGCAGGCATATGGGGTGTATAGGCAGGCAAAAGGGGGGGCTATAGGCAGGCAGGCATATGGGGGCTATAGGCAGGCATATGGGGGCCTAAAGGCAGGCATATGGGGTAGGTAAAATAAGAAAGCCATCTCACCTCGTGTCCACGCTACCCCCAATGCGCCCACACGCGCCCCACCGGACACAGAGGGCCGGCAGGGGGAAGTAACAGAGCGTAGCGATACGGAGCGCTCTTTCCTGCTACAACAAGAGCATCGCTGCTCCTGAACTCTCGGGCCCGCAGCTCCCCGCCCACCTCAGTGAACTGTTTAAGTTCACTGCCGGCGGACCAGGAGCGGCAAATACCGGGGTAGCGGACGCAGTACAGCTGCCCCGGGGCCCCCCCTAAGCGCAAGGGGCCCGTAGCAACTGCTACCACTGCTACCACCGGTAGTTACGCCCTGTTTATCTATCTATCTATATATCTATCTTTCTATCTATCTCATATCTATCTATCTATCTCAATATCTCTATCCTATCATCTATCTATCTATCTAACAATCTATTTTAATACTGTAGATGTTACCTATCTTTGCAATTAGTGTTGCCCACATTTTTCCTCTAAACCTGACCGTAACCGTAGCCATAACCTTGACCCCAATCCTAAACAGAATAAGAGTTGTCTAGCAATTTTTAGAGGTCAACTGACCGTTGAAGCCAAACTTCCAGTCCGACATCAATTCCTGTTACTACAACATAAGCTACTGTCATTTTCTATAATTGGTCCTATCTTGAAAGGAAGTGACACCATGGGCGTTGGAGGGAAGGGTGCGTCCCCAAAAATTTTTAAACCATAAAACCCAAATAACCAATCCCAACCCTAACTTGGGGTTAGAGTTATGGTTGGCTTTGTCTGGATTTTCTTCGCAAACCAGTTAGGGCCGAACCAAACTAAAGTGCTCAAATTCGAGTCAAATTTGACTTTAATTTGATCCTGAGGGGCAACTCCAGGGCTATCTTTTCCATTGGGTACACTAGGCAGTTGCCCAAGGGCCCCATAAGTATAGGGGCCCCAAGTGGTGTATGTATGTCCCAGGAATATAAGAAACATACCCTAATCCCTTTGTTACTTTGCTTATTAATGTTGTGGTTTTTTTAGGACATAAAACGTTAAAAACCAGGGGAGAAGGGAGCCAAAGGCTCCCGCCCTGCCAAATATCTGTAGGTGCCGTTGTGCAACATAAGGGTTGTAAATGGGTGTGTTGGAGGTGGCTGGACAGGGCCCAAAGTGTGATGTCATGTATTTCGGCAGGCCAACGTATTCTGTGAAAGGCAGTCGCTGAGAAGTGATCCTACAGCAAGGAAAAAATTTTTAACTCACGGCCAAAATGAAAAAATTTAAAATTTTTTATAAAAAAAATTTAATATAATTTTTTTTAATATCATTTTTAAATTTTTATTTGGACATTAAATTTAAAATATTATTATAAAATTTTAATATATAAATATTTTTTTGGGAAGAAAAGGAAATTCTCTTCCCGGGACCCCCCCTCTATATCAAATTAAATTATAAACATTTTATTATGGGGAACGTGAAAAACGTTTTTGGGGGCCTGTGATGAGGGCCTTTTTTACCCTACCATCAATAGAAAAAAAACATTTTTAAAAAAGTATATAAAAATAAAATTTTTAAAATAAAAAAATAAATATATAAATATATATAATAAAAAAAAATTTTTTTTTTTTTTTTAAAATTTAAATTAATTTAAATTTTTTTATTTTTTTCAAAAGTAGGTTTTTAAAATAAAACACATTAAAACTAGTACTTTTATGCCAAAATCCCCCCAGCCTGTCCTCTAAAGCCATGCGAGGTACTTTACAAGATTTGCGAGCTCTTGAATGACACTTTTCAGAAACAGCTGTTGGGTTTGGGGGTTCCCGGGGGGAAAAAAAAGGTTGGGGGCATGTGTAAATGCCTATTTTCGGAGACTACAGCAATTTTGAAAAAAATGAGCATGTGTCTCCTCTGCAACCCGTCCACCGCAGCTTGATTAGCCCCAAAAAACATGACCTCAACTTCTTATATAGCCTTCCAGCAACAGTAACGAGACCCTATAGCAACCAATGACATCAATGCGGTTATTTTCCTGAATGATGTAAGGTGTTGCTCCAGATGTTTCCTGAGAATATCACTGAATACAATATTTTTGGTTCCGCAGAAAGTCTTCTGAGCTCCAAATCCCAAAAACCACAGTCGCCGATGGTGGAGAATATAAATGCACCGTGTCCAACCAGCTGGGGAACGACAGCAAGAGAGTGAACGTCAAATATAAAATTTTAAAATTTATTTTTTTTTATTTAATTTTTTATTAATAATTTTTAATTTTTTGGTGGGGTTGGGTTTGGGTGGGTTTGGTTTGTTTTTTTTTTGAAAAAAGGGTTTTTTTTTTTTTTTGGTTTTGTGGGGGTTTTTTTGGGGGTGTGGGGTTTTTTTTGGTTTTTTTGGTGGAAAAAAAAGAAGATAAGGTGTTTGATGTTTTATGATGATAGAAGGTGAAGATGGGATTTGATGTGAAGATGTGATGTAATAGAAGGAAGTTAAAAAGATTGGATGGTTTGGTGTTAGATGAAAAATAATTTTGTGTTTTTTTAGTGTGTAATAGTAGATAATGATAGGGTATAATAAAATGGTATATGGATGGTGGGTGGATAGTAATAATAATAATAATAATAGATAATAATAAGATAAAAAATAAAAAAATAATAATAATAATATAGATAATAGTATAGATAGAAAATTTTTTGGTTATACATTTAAATAGTAATTAAAATAAAAAAAAGACAGATGTTTAAGGAATAGAAAAATCCTATGAGATACAAATAAATAGATAGATACATAGAAATATATATGATTGACACAATAAAAAATGATAACTGATAAACATAGCTAGACACAGATAAACTATTACAAATAGATAAGATACAATAGATGTCAATAGATGATAGATATAAAAGATAATAGATAGATGATAGATAGATAGTTGATAAAGGGATGATTAAAAAATTAATGATAATAATAATAGTAATATGGGGTAGATAGATATGAGATAGATAGATGAATGAGAAGATAGATATGGGGTAGTAAATAGTAGATGAAGATAGATAGATATGGGATAGATAGATAGGCATCGATAGATGAAAGATAGAATGGTAGAAATATATAGATATTAAAAAGATAATAATGATATGGATTTTATAATAGATAAATGAGAAGATAGATGAAAAATGATAGATAATAATAGATAGTTGGGGTGAGTAGAGAGATATAGATTGGGTGATAATATAAAAAAATATTTTATAATAAGAATAAAAGATAATGAAGGGGAGATAAAGTTAGGATGATGATTTATAGATATTAAAAGAAAAGATAATGATATGGGAAAAGATAGATAGTATGGGGTAGTTTTGATAATAATAGATAATGATAATAAAAAATCTATTTTTCAAATAACCCCTAGCAAACTCCGGGGTAAAGGGCAACATAACTTCTCCTGCAGTAGATTTATATTTACCACCCGTACCCCACTTTGAAATGCACAGCTCCTCACGTATTCCCATCACACCCCGTTTTGTATAAATTTTACGGTCCCCCAAATTGAAGCCATGACCCCGGCCCATCAACTATCTGGATGATGTTTGGATTAGTGCTGTACTTGCTTGTAGTGAAATATTTACTGTGTTTAACCCTTGTGATTTATGTGTTGTACAACAAGTGAAAACATTCCCCTATAATTGAATTAAGCGTGAGCTATTTGAGCCCCCCACAGCTCCCATCACTGCGGGGGGTGGTGGGGTGGGGGGGTCTATACATCACAATCAGATCGCAAGATGATTTGACTCCAAATCCAAACTAGAACCAGTCACCGACTCTGCACCATGGAGAAGTGTCCACAGTGTTTCACGTATCTTCTTACATTCACAACATTCCTGGGAGTTCAAAGACACAGAAACTTGTTTCCCTTCATCAGTAACAGGCGGCAGTAAATCTGAGACATTACACAATAATTTGTTACAAATTGTCTAATTTAGACACAAAACTGAACTTTGATATTTTATAGGACGTCTCGATGAATGTGTCCTCCTCACGTCTCCTGCATTGTGAAATATTGTTTTACAATTTGTTCTAGTGCAAATATTTTACAAGTTCTCAAAACAAATCTAATCCTATTGTGTATACTGTAACTGCTGATATAATAAATGCTAACCTATAAAAAAATGTTACACACAATAACTCTATAGTATTCCCCCCCAGGGTACAATAGAAAATGCATCCCAATTAAGGCAAGCATTGCTCAGAAAAAAAGACTGCGATCTCCCTTGATACATAGTGTGGTGTGTTTAGTGTTTGTGTGGTGTGTGTTTTTTGTTGTATGATTGGGTTTTATATGTGGAGGTGTGTGTTGTTGGGGTTGTTGCGGGGTGGGTTATGTGTGTTGTGTGTGTTGGTGTGTTTGTGTGTTGGTGTGTATATGTGGGGGGTGTGTGTTTTTTGTGTGTGTTTTTGGGGGTAGTGTTTGTCTGTGTGTGGTGGGGTGTGTGGTGGTGGGTGTGTGTGTGGTGTGTGTGTGGGGGTGTGTGTGTTGTGTGTGTGTGTTGTGTGGGTTGTTGTGCGGGGGTTTGTTGTGTTATTGGGGGTGGGGTGGTTTTTGTTTGCATGGTGTGCATATGTGGAGTGTGTGTGTGGTGTGTGTGTTGTGTGTTGTGTAGTGTGGTGTGTGTATGTTGTGTTGCGGGGGGGGTGTGTTTTGTGGA
>JAODAL010034662.1:0-43961 GCA_025379985.1 Phyllomedusa bahiana
CCAAAATAAATAATGAGAGAGAAAATTTTTTTAAAGGCATTTTATTTTTGCAAAGTCAAAATTTTACATTACAGGATTACTATGAAAGTCTTTGAAACTTCTGTAGATTTAGGGCATTATTTCAGTTTTTAGGACACATTGTGGATGAATTTTTATGCAACACCAGAACCATACTGTTTTCATGTGTAACATCATGGGAAAGTCTAAAGAAACCAGTCAAGATATCAGGAATTGAATTGTGGACTTGCATAAAAGTCTTTTTCCCATCCTTGGGTGAAAATTTCCAATACCTGAAGGTTGCCTTGTTCATCTGTACAAACAATTATATGCAAGTACAAACAAGATGGGAATGTCCAAGCCATCACACCGCTCAGGAAGGAGACGGGTTCTGTGTCTCACTGTGAATTTGTCACCAGCATCAACCAAGCAAAAGCAAAGCCCTTTAAAGAAGATGCTGGCGGGAAAGCTGGTAAGTTTGGGTCCTTTAAATCCACAGTGAAACAATTTCTGTATAAAAACATGGGCTGAAAAGCTACTCTGCCAAAAGAACTCATTACTCCAAAAGAAACATATAAAAGCCAGATTAATGTTTGAAAATGCACACAGGAACAAAGACTTACACTTTTGGAGACATGTCCTGTGGTCTGACGAAACTAAAAATTTAACTGTTTGGCCATAACGACCATCATTACGTTAGGGGGAAAAAAAGGGAGAACTTGGAAGCCTAAGAACACTATCCCAACAATGAAACACAGGTTTTAGAGTCTATGTTTTTTGGGTTATTTTGCTGCAAGGGGAAATGGTGCACTTCACAAAATAGATAGCCCTCATGAGGAAATGGGGGCTTCCAAATGGACAATGACCCCAAGCATACTGCCAAAGTGGCTTAAGGATAACCAAGTCAATGTTTTGTTTGTGGCCATCACAAAGCTCTGATCTCAATCCTATTGAAAATTTATTTGGGAGAACTTAAAAGGCAGGGTGCGAGCAAGGTGACCCCCAAACATTGGCTCAGTTACACCAGTTCTGTTAGGTGGAAAAGGGCCAAAATTCCCAAACCCTGACCCAATCAACAGTTTAAGGGAAATTTCTATGGAAATGTATGTAAACTTTTGACTTTTTATTCTTATTCATGTCAGATAGAGAGAAAAACTGCATATGTGTATTTTTAATTGTGTATGTAAACTTCTGGTTTTCCAAAATGTATATCTATATATTTTTGCTATGCTTTACCTTATTTAGATAATAAAAGGGTTTAAAAGTATTGTGTTTTTAGTGGTACCATTGTGGAGTGCGTATGTTTTAAAAAAAAAAAAAAAAAAAAATGATAGTCCAGTTTTAAGGCGGTTTAGGTTTTTAAGGCCACTGTGGTACTTTTTATCTTTTTTTTCTGCCACTGTTTGTTTTTTAATCTTTTTTCATATAGCATTTTCAAAATGAGGTAAATAAAAAATTATTTTCAAGCGTGGATGGAAATGGACATAACAATGCCAATTTTGTTGGGGAATTGAACATGCATTCATACATTCTACAATATACTGCAAAAACTAATGAGCATTTTGCTGTAACCACTTTTTTAAATACATCGGGGTCTCCTAAGAGTAATCTGAGTTTAGTCCTGGGGTCTTTCACTAGACACCTGGGTGCCATGCATTTGCTTTGGCACACTGTGATTGTGTTTTTTAGGCTTAGATGCTTTCGTTATTATTGAGCATGGCATCTAAATTATTTAACAGCATAAATTTTTGATTTATTTACAATGCTTAGATCAGGACAAGAACCTGAAAAAAAAAAATGCAAACATTTTTCCCTGCCCGCACTCGACTCCATCAAGACAAGTATTTTGTCCAATTACGGGGTTAAAAGGAAATATTAAACCCAAAACCACAGATTAGATAATTAAAAATCTATTCCATTTATCTGAAAATCGTATTTAGCATAAACACAAAGATTTCCCAGCCCTCATACAGATGAAAAGAACAGTTGCAGCATGTATCTTCAAATTCCTCATATGAATATATCATTAGCTTCTTAAAATTTCCATAGTGATTAGGCCTTTTGGGGTACTTGAAATTTAACGTTTTATGTAATCATACCAAATTTCTGCAAGGGTTTTTTCCCCGGTGAAAAAAAATGAAAAAACTGTATCACGTATTGGATAACCTTCACATTGGGATAGTTGTCATTAACATCAATTAGTCTATATTAATTCTGCTGCTGTTATATGAACTTGGTCATTAAACGAAAGCATGGACGAAAGTCGCTGTTCTGAACCTATTCGGATTTCATATCCAATAAATAGGCTATTTTTATTTCTCCAGAATCTGCATTTAAAATAAATTAATAAAACATTTTGTAACTGGACATATTCTCCAAACAATAAAACATACATGTATATTTTTAAATTGAAACAGTGGAAGGAGTGATACACTTTTTTTTTTTTTTAAAAAGCACATTACTCTAAAATTAATATCAATGTAAAATGAAAAATTTTTGACAAAAGTTTGCCCAAAACTTACTTAGATATAAATCTTCAGCATTATTCTCATTTATTTCCCCCCTTTCCAAGCAGCCATTTTTGACCCCCATGACAATGCCCCATTTTTAAATCTGAAGTTCTTTTTTGTGAAATAATTTTTTTTATACTTTTACCCAACGGACCGTTATTATCCCCCAAAAACAGTTTAAAATAGCATTTTCCCCATATTTTACTGAGTTAGCATAATTTTTTAAAAGTATTTTTTTTTTTGACAACTTTAGGGGGGTTTTCAAATTTAATAGCAATTTTTACATTTTCAAAAAAAATTTGCAAACAGAATTCTTTAGGGGCCAGCCAATTTTGACGTGGCATTGAGGGGCCTGTAGTTGTACTCCCATAAATGACTCCTTTTCAAGGGAAATGCACCCCTTAAAGTATTCAAAAACACATTTAGGAAGTTTTTTAACCTATAGTTTTTTCACAAGAATTAAAACAAAGTGGGGCTGAAATTTTAAAATTTTTACTTTTTTTTTTGCAGATTTTTTATTTTTATTCTATTATTTATTGGAACACGTAAATTAATTAACAGGGAAACAAACTCAATATTTTATTTCCAATTTCCTCCCTTTTTTGGTTTCCCCATATGTGGGGAAAGGCGCTATTTGACTAATCACAAGCATCAAAGTAGGAGGAGAAGCTACTGTTTTTTGGGGTTCCCCCATTATTTTGGATTTTTTTTTAGGTTCCTTAAACAGGTTTTGCGGACACCTAAGGTGCAAAACTTAATTTAAAACCCCCCTTAAAAAAAAATCCATTTGGGAAAACTCAACCCCTTAAAAAATATAGCCCCCGGGTATAATTAAAATAAAATTGAAAAGCCCCCAAAGGTTTGGTTTTAAAAAATTTTTTAGCGTAGGGCCCGGGGAAAATAATTTTTTTTTTCCCCTAATATGCAGTTTTTTCGGGAAAATTTTTTTTTATTTTCAACAAGGAATTTTTTTGGGAAAAAAAAGCCCCCCCTGGGGAAAGGGAAAAAATTTTAATTTACTTCATCCCCCCAAACCCAGTCAGGAAAACTTTGCCCGATGGCCCCCCCGCCCAGGAAAGCCTTTAATTTTTCCCCATTTAAACAAGCCCATTTGGTTTAAAAAAAAGCCTTTCTGTAGGAAGCCCCCAAAAACATGGGGGGCAACCCATTTAAAAGGGGCCCCCATTTCCAAAATTTAAAATTTGCCCCAAGGACAACAGCTGCCCTTTAAAATTTTTCCCCAAACTTCCCAAAACTTTAATGAAACCCGACCCTAACCAAAACCCTCCTTTCCGAAAAATTTTTTTATCGATTTTTAGGCGAAACCGCTTTAAAACGGTGGGATGGCCCAGTTTATATTTTTGAAAAAAATGGGGAACCCCCCCCCCCCCACACAGGGCCACCATTTTCCCCTTTTTTTTGGGGGCCAAAGGGGGAACCCGGAAAAACCAGAACCGGAAATACGGAACCCTAAATTGGGTGTCCGATTTTACGGGGTTTGGGGAAAAAGGGCCAACCCCGGTTTTTTTATGGTTTTTTAAAACCGGCTCAAATTCTGTCCCCAAAGCCCTGCCGGTTATATTCCCCTTTTTTTTTTTTTTTTTGTACAGAAACTGGGATGACCTGGAGGGGGGGAGGGGTTTCTTTGGGCCCCTCCCCCGGGGTGTGGGGGGGCGTTTTAAGGGGGGCCCCCGCCCCCCGTGGGGCCTTTTCCCCTCACAGAATAAAGCCCGGAAACCCGTTTTGGGGTCCAAACCCCTTGATCCTGGAGGGGGGTTAAAACCCAAAAATTTTCCGGGGGCATCCACACGCACGCCCCGGCCACATAAACCCCCCAAAAGTGGCCCCAAGGGAAAATTGAACCCCAATTTTTTTTCTGGGCCTTTTTTTTTAACCCCTAATTGTATTTGCACCCTTTTTAAATCTTACTTTATTTAAAATTTTTCCTTTTTTTTAAAATATTTTTTCCCAAATGTGCCCCCCCAAAAGGGTAATTTTAAAAAATTTTAAACTTTTAAACTGAATTAGTCCCCTTGGTTCCTTTATCCGGCCCCACCGCCCTTAAAAATCCCACCTTTAATATATACTTTTCCCCCCGGGGGTTTTTTGGCCCTTGTTATAAAGTCCCCCCTCCCCCGGACCCGGGCCCCTTTTTAACCCCCTAAACTTTTAAAAATGGTGAAAAACCGTTTAGGGTTTGGGCGAGGGAAAAAATGTTTTTCTCCCTCTCCTCCCCCGGTTTTTTTTTTCCCCTTCCCCGTTTTTTGGAGGGGTTTTAACCCGTGGAAAATATCTTTGGGTGACCTTGTTCCCCCCCCCCGGAGGCAAACGCAAACGTCCAGATACACCCCCAAGTCAGGCCCTGTCCCTTTTGAGTGGAAAAATGGGGGGACTAGGCTTTTTTTTTTCGTCCCATATTGGGGGCAAAAGAGCCCCGGGGGGGGGGGGAATCAAGACAATAGTGTTGTGGGGGGGGGTTCCCTATCCCCGATAAATAAGGACTAAACCCGCAGTTTGGGTTTTTTTCCTTGCTGTGGGGCCCCCCCCCCGATTAAAATCAGCATAGAACCCCCTCAGAGTGGGGAAAAACAAAGGGTTTTTTTTTTGGGTTTTCCTTCAGGGTTTCCAAATTTTTTTTTGTCAATTTTAACCCAATTTTTTTGCATTGCAAGGATGGCTTTGGGCCCCTTGCAAGGGCCCAAAACTGTAAGGCCCCCGAGGAAACAGTCCGGTTTTTAAAAATGAGCCCCGGGGGGACTCGGCCCCACAAGGGCCAAAAACCCATGGACTATGAAGGCCCAAAAGGGGGAGTCCCCGATCGGGCCTTTCCCCAAAGGGGGCCAGTTTGGGAAGGGGGTCAGTTGGGGGGCATTTGGGGAAGCCCAAAATTTTGGAAATTTTCCTGCCCAAAACCCCCCCTGGCTAAGCTTTAAAGGGTGGGGGAAACCTTTGGGCGCCCTACAAAGGCCCTCCCCAGCAAAATTTTTAGAACGTTTGGGAAGCCCCATTTGGGGGCGTCCCGGTTGGAGCGGACCACCAAAATTTCAGGTTTCCCTTTAGCGGGGGAAAAAGGCCCCAAATCCACCCCCCGGCCCCCGTCAAAAAAGCCTCCTAAAACCCCAGGTCCCCCAAAGTTAAGGGCGGAGGACTTTCCCCTGCTGGGGTTTAAAAGGGGGAGAAATGGAACCTTCCCTTGCGGGGGATTTTTTAAAAAATTTTTCCGCCAGCACCCCTTTTTGGGTTTAGGAACAGTGGGTTTCCGGGTTTTTTGACTTTCCCCTCTCAGAGGGGGGAAAGGGTCTGGGGATTTTTTTCGGCACGCCCCAGCGATCCATTCCCCTGACCCCCACGAGGGGGAAAATCAAGCAGGCCCCCCGAAAACCCCGGCCCTAAAAATCCCCTCCCCGTAATGGTTTTCAGGAAGAAAAACCCCCCGGAGTTTTTTTTCATCCCAGGTTTTCCCACAGAAAAACCCGGGGGGCCCACCCAAAAATGCGGGACCCCCCAAGAAGGGAAAATCGACCAAATGGACCTCGGGCCTTTAAAAATCAAAACCCCCGTCCAGCAGCTGAAAAGGAGCTTTATCCCCCAGGAGCAGTTTTTTTTTTTGGAAATTTCCCAGAGGACCCCCCGGCCGATTTTTTTCCCGGAAAACCCGGAAAAATGAAAGGGGGGGACCGCCAGGGAAAACCCCCCCGCGGTTTAGTATGCCCCAAACCAAACGGGCCCCCGGAAAACCAGGGGAAACACAAAAAGCTGGAAAGGGGGTTTAAAACGCCCGGAGGAAACCCGTTGTTCCCCTTTTCCCCCAAGCCCAAAGGGGCCCCCCCCGCCCATGCCTTTTTTTCCCCGTTTTTTGGGGGAACCCCCCCCAACCCCCGGGCCCCCCTTTTTCAAAACCCGCCAGGAAAATTTTTAAGGCCAATTTTCCCCCACGCCAGAAGGGCCCCCCCTCCCAGGGCCCCCCCCTTTTTCCCAAGGGGCCCCCCCCCAAAGTTTTTTTTTTTGTGGGTTTGGGAGGTGGGGGGGGGCCCCCCCAATTTTAATACCAGCCAGTCACCCTAGGCCGGTTCCCCCGGGTTGGCCCCTGGGACTCCTTTTGGGAAAACCGCGGGAAATGATGTGGTGGCGCCTTAAAAACTGGGTGGGCCCCCCCCAAAGGGCCCTGGGTACCCGGGGGAAAAAAACCCCCGCGCTGTCCCCCGGAATTTTGGGGGCGTTTTTAGGCCTTCCTTTCCCCCTTGCCAGGGTGTATTTTTTGGGTTTTTGGGGGCCGGGCAAGGGGAAAAGCGGGAAGGTGGGGTATCGCCAACATTCCAGCTAGTAATTTTTTTTTTAGGGGCCAAAACTTTGGGGCGGGCCTTTGGTTTGGCCCCCTTTTTTAAAGGCCCCGAAGCCCCCCCCGGTTTTACCCCCCCTAAATTTTGATGTTTTCCCCTCCAAACCCTGTTTTAAAATTGGTTTGGAAAAATTTTTGTTTTCCATTTATACTTTAGGGGGGTAAAAGGGGGTGGGGGGGTTTTTTGGTGGTTTTTTGGCCCAAAAGGGCAGCAGGATTTTTCCCCGCAAGCCCCCGTTTTTGGGGGTTTTGTTTTTCCTCTGGTGTGGAAAAAGGGGGGGACCCCCAAAAGGGGGGAAAAAAGCTTGGGGGTGGGGGGGGGCCCTGTTTTGGTTTAGGCAGGGCCTTTCCCCGGGAAAGGGGCCAAAAAGGGCAGGGTTTTCCCCCCCAACCCGGGTGGGCAGAAGGGGCCAAGGGTTTTTGGTAAGCAGAACCCCGGGGACTTAATTTTAGGAACCCCCCGAGGGGGAGGGGGCCCCACCCGGGGGTTTTTGCAAACGGTCCCCCGCTGTCTTCACGCCAGTGGGGGGCCAGGGGCCAAAGGAAAGGGCCCCTTTAGGGGCCCCCCAAAAAGGTATCCTCCCAATGGACCAGGTTTAAAATTGCCAAAGGGGGAGGCCCAGGGCCAGGGAAAAAATAGGTTCCCCGGGGGGGAACCCCCACAGGGGGACGTTGGGAGTCTCAAAACCCCCTTTTGGGGTGGGCCCAGTTTAAAAAGTTTTTAGGCAGGTTTTTTGTGGGACGGGCAGCCTGAAAGCCTCTTAAGGAGCAGGGCCGGGAAAAAAACCAAAACCCCTTTAAATTCCCGACACCGCGGCCCCGGGGGGGGTCCCCGGGACCAAGGACGGGGGTTTTTACCACGTGCGGGTTTTTACCGGGTTTAAACCCAGGGGGTGGCCCAGGGAAACCCACCGGGTTTTTTGGGGGTAACCCCTATCCGTTCAGGGGGGAGTTGTTTTAGGGTTTTTGGGATGAGAAATTCCCCCATGGGCCCGGAACCCCCCTAGGGGTCCCCCAAGGGCCAAAAAGGGTGCCAGGGAATTTTTTTTTACTGGCCAAAAAGGGGGGGCGATGGGGGGCTGGCCCAAATGCCCCCTTTCCTTTTCGGGCCCCTGTCAAAGGGGTGGGGAAAACGGGGGCCGGGGCCCCAAAGGGGCCCCCAATGGTAAACCTTTTGCCCCATCAAAAAGACGAGCCTTTCAGGAGGGTGGGGTTTTGGGAAATTTTTTAAATTTGGGCCGCCTTTTTCCCCCTTTTTCCCCCAAACCTTTTAGGAAACGCTTCGCCCCCTGAAAGGTAAATAGACTACGCCCCCTCGGGTACCTTTGGGAAAAAAAGGGAAAACCCCTTTTCGTTCCCTTTTTTTGGGCCGCCAAAGGGGGCTACCGCCAACCCGGGGATTTTCTCTCGAGTGGGCCCCTTTTCCCCCCAAAAAATGCTCCCCTTGGGCCGGGGGACCCCGTTTTTTTATGTCCCCCAAATTTTTTAAAGGGGGTTTCCCTTTTGGAAGCTGATTTTCAAAGGTTTAAAAATCTGGTGGCCAGCCCGTACCAAACCCCCAGACTTAAAGGCCTGGTTTTGAAAAAAAGGTTTTTAATGGACCCCGAACAGATGCTTAAGAAGTTGGTCCCCACACCCCGGGGCCCCCATGGAGCGGGGTTAATTTTCCCCCAAAAAACCCATTCGCCCTTTTCCCGGGGGTCCCCCCCAGGCCCCCCCCAAAGGGACCCCCCTTCGGCCCCCTTTTAAAAAGGCCCCATTTCTACGGGGGGCCCCTTTGGTTTTTTGGGGAAGGAGGCCCCGGGAAAAGGGGAAAATTTTGCAACCCCCCAGTTTGCCCCGGTTTATTAGTTTGTCCCCTTTCGCCCTTTCCCTGACAAAAAAGCAGGGGGTTACCGGTTTTGTTGGGGACGAAAAAAATGCACGTCCCCCCGGGCCAAAGAAAACGTGGTTTTTGACCAGAAATGCCCCTTTTGGGGAGGGCCTTTCCGGTGGGTCCCAAAAAAAATGGGGGGTTTCCCGGTCCCCTTTCCCCCAGGAAAAAACTTTTTAGGAGCCCGGGAAGGGCCCCAAAATGTTCCCTGCAAAACCAGCAAAATCAACGCAGTCCCCCGTTAAAACCCGGCACCCGGGGCCCACGACCGGGGGGAAGGGGGAAACCCCCATGGGGAACATGAAAGGAAAAGGCGAATCATGGGGTGGGGGGCATGTCCCCCTTTCCCCCCTGTGCAACCTGCCCGAATTTAGGTGAGACCCGAGAACCTTTTGGACATGTTGCCCGGGCCCGGGGAGGTGGGGGTTTTCCAAAAGAGGATTTTGGGAAAAATTTTGGAAAAGCTTTTCCGGGGGGAAAAAAACGGGCCCCCGCTGTTGCCAAAAATTTCCCCCCCTTTTTCCGGGGCCCCTTTTTTTTTACTAACTGCCTGAAAGGAAAAAGGGATCCCCCGTCCATCAAAAGTGGACACCGGGGGGCACCCCCCCAAACCGGCGTTTAGCAAAATCGGATCTCGCCGAAAAAAACCCGGCAGCCCCATGCGGGGGGAGATTGACCAGATGGGTGAAGCCCCGGGGGCCCCTCCAGGGTTTCCCCCAAAATGCCTGGCCCCCGCCTTTAAAATCCCCCGTCCCCCCCAAAAAGGAAACGGGGCCCACCCGAAAATTTTGCCCTGGAAATACAAGGGGCTCAAGCTTTTTTCCGGGCATGGTGCTTAAAACCCAATTTCCCAAAGGGATCGATGACCCGGGTCGATCAAATTTTTGGGCCCGGGGCCAAGAAACCCGAAAACCCTCAAAGGAAACTGAGGGGCCCGGGTATTTGGGAGAAAATTTCCCCTTTAACCTTCCGGGTTTAAAGGGAAAGCTCCCCGGGCCCTTTAAAACACCTCCTTTGGGCTGACGAAATCCCTGTGATGGGCCCTTCGGCCCTGAAGAATGCCCCTTTCCCCCTTTCCCGCGGATGGGCCCCAACACATTGCTCCCCCAAAGGGGCTGGAAAAAAAGGTTTTCGCGGGCCGTACCGGATTTACAGAGCCGTTTTTAGTCCCCAAATGGGGGGATTTCCCCCCTCCCCGCACCTGACGCAGGTGCCCCCTTTGGGCTATCTACCAGGCAAACCCTTTACCCAAAAAGCCAGAAAAAGTGCCAGGGTGGGCCCCTGAGTGAAAGGGCCACCTTTCCGGGGGGAAAACCCGGGTTTTTGGGGGGGGGGCCCCCCTTTAAGGGCCCCCGAGCCCGGAAAAAGTGGAAAGCCATCCATCCTGGCCCCCCCCCAGGACCAAAAAAAACAGGTGATGTTTTTTTTCTTGGGGAAACCCCCCCGGGTAAATTTTAGGAGGTTTTTTTTTCCCCACTATAGTTTGCTGGCAAAGCCCCTGGCAGACCCTTTTACCAGGAAAAAAAGGGGTTTCCCTCCGAAATCCCCATTGGACAAACCCCAAAATGGTTGGGGGACCGGGGTTTTCCCAACCCCCCCAAGGCCCCTTGGAAACCCAAAATCCCCATTAATACAAGCCGCCCCCCAAAATTTACCCGGCCATTTTTTATACAAACCGACCCATGACCCTTTTTCCCCCGGTGCAAATGGCCCCAAGGGGAGGTGGACACAAGGGAAAAAGGGAAAATCCCCTTAGTACCTGAGGGAAGGGTTTTTTGGGGCCGGGGAAGTTTGGCCTTAAAATTCCCCCCCAAAGGAAAAGGAAATTTCCTGGCGGGTTTTGTGGTTTGGGGTTCCCGGGGCCCGCTTTTCAAAACCCCAAACTTTTTTAAGGGCGGCATTTCATTGTGGAAAACCCGAAAAACCCCAACCCCCCCTACTGGTTTTCAACCCCGGTCTCCGGAACCAAAAGGGAGGTTTTCTACACCTTTGGGGGCCCCGGCGTTTTTAACCAAATTTTGCCCTTTGTCATTCGCCACCGGAAAACCCCCAAAACCAAAGGCCAACGCCCAAAGGGTTTTTCCCCGACAGGGGGGGTTGGGCACCCGGGCCCATTTTGGGGGGGCAAAACCCGGGAAAGGGGCTTTCCCCCTTAGCCCCCCCAAAAGGGGGGGGGTGTGAGGGAAAAATTAACTTTTAATTTTATTTTCCCCCAAATTCCACCCGCATCTAGCCAGATGGCCCCCCCTCCCCAGTTAATTAAGCCCATTGGTTAAAAAAGCCTTTTTTTGTAGGAAGCCACCAAAAAAGCAAAGGGGGGAAAAACCCCTGAAAAGGGCCCTCATGCAACTTTAATTGCCCCCAAAACATGCTGCCTCAAAATTTCCCCCCAAAACTTCAAAGGCTTTAATGAAACTGCCCCAGCCCCCCCAAACCCTCCCCCCGAAATTTCAAAATGATTTTTTAGGCCCATCCGCCCAAAACTGGTGGGATGGGGAGTTTAAAACCCAAATTGGGGAACCCCCCCCGCACACCAAAGGCCCCTTTTTTCCCGGTTTCTGGGGGCGGGGGAAAAAATGAAATATCCAGAACCGGAACCCCACGGGGCCCCCTAAGATAAAGGCCCTTGGGCCCCGATACCCCCGGGGCGTGGGAGGTTTCCCGCCCCGGGTTTTGATGGTGCTTAACCCGGGTCGAGGTTTTGTGCCCAATCCCTTTCCGGGGGGAATTGTCCCCTTTTTGTGTTTTTTATCGAAAAATTGGCCCTACCTTTAAATGGGAGGAGTTTTTTAAAAGACCCCTTCCCCGGGGGGGTTGGGGGGGAGGCCAAAGTTAAAAGGGGGGGGCCACGTGGGCTGTCCCCCCCCACCAGATATAACAGGGGGGGCCCCCCCGGGGGGCCCCCTTTCCGTTTTTATCCATGGGGGGGGGGTAAAAAACGAAAATTTCCCCGGGCATCCCCAAGCACAGCCCGGGGCCCCATACGCCCCCCAAAGTTGGGGCCCAAGGGAACTTGACCAATTTTTTTAAATGCCCTTTTTTTTTGTAACCCATAAATTTGGTTTTTGTGCAAACCCCTTTTACCCCCTTTTCCTGTTTTATTTAATTTTTCCTTTTTTTAAAATAATTTTTTTAAATATTTGTTCCCAGTGGCCCCCCCAAAGGGTAATTTTTAAAAATAAAAAAACTTTTTAAACTGAGTTAGTCTGTCCCCGGGTCCCTCCCCTCAAAAACGCCCAAATACTCGGCCCTTTTAAATTTTAAGTACCCCAAGGTTTGGGTTTTGGCCTTTGGTTTTTAAGTCGGTTTTTCGGACCGGTTTTATGAAACTAAAAATAGAAACTGGTTTGGGCCCCGGCCGTTTTTAAGGTTTCAAAAACGAGGAAAGTGTTCTCTCTCCTCCCCGGTTTCCCCCCCGTTTCCCGTTGGGGGACTGGGGTTTAAAAGTGGGGAAAAAAGTAAAATTGGGGTTTACCTTGGGGCCCCCCCCCAGAGGGCCAAACGAAAAGTCGGGGATAAAACCCCAAAGTCCCCGGCCCTTCCCCCCCTCCCCCCCGGGGGGGCCCCGGGGGACTAGGCTGTTTTTCCGGGCACCACACCCAAAAAGTATTATGGGAATTTTTAGGTTTTTAGCAATACCCTAAAAATGGTTTTGGGAAACCCCTTTTAAAGGCCCCAAAAAGGGAAAGGGGATTTAAGTTTCGGGGGATGCCCGATTTTTTGGGCTATGCCTTTTTTTTGCAATTTTCAACCCCCAAAGTAAAAATAACCCGGTTTAAATCTCCCAGAGTCCAAACCATTTTGGAATCAACAGCCTTCAGGGAGTTCAGCTAGTGATTTATTGTGCATTGGACCATGGAAATGAAAAAAAAAAAAAACAATGATTCTTTTGTTGTTTTTTGGGATTAATTTTTGCAGAGTTCGAAGTGCGGTATTAATAACATGAAAACTTTACTGTGTGGTCGGTACAATTACACCATATATAAATTTTATATAGTTCTTTTATGTTGTACTACTTGAACATAATAGAAATGTGTTTCTAAAAAATTGTGTTTTTTTGTTGTCAAAGTCTGACAGCCATAACTTTCTTATTTTTTCTATAGACTGAACTATATTAGTTGACATTTTCTTTCGTTCATAGATGCTTTGATCACTTTGTATCAAGGTTTTTGGGAGGCGGGAGGAACAGCAATCCTGATAGTGTTTTTTTTTTTTTTTTTTTTACAGTGCTCATTGTGCAGTAAAAATTACATGTTAACATTATTCAGCAGGTCAATAGCAATACCAAATTACATATATTTTATGTTTTACTGCTTTTACACAACTAAGAAATTTTTTTTTCGAAAAGGAAAATACGCTTTTGTATCGCCTTAGTCTGAGAACTATAACTTTATTTTTCTGTGTACAAAGCTGTGTAGGCGCTTTTAGTTGACCTTTTTATTGGTATAATTTTTTGGGAGACACATGACTTTTTGGTCTACTTTTAATTCATTTTTGGGAGTAAGGATGAAGTTAATATAGCAATTCTGGTGGTGTTTTCTTATTTTGTTATTTACAGCACTCACTGTGCAGTATACACGACATATTAGTTTTACTCCATGGGTCAACACAATTAGAGATATACCCAATTTATGTCTATTTTTGTGGGATCAACTGACATTTTCATTGGTACTACCTTGGGGTTTATATGACTTTTTAATAGCTTTTTATTGTATTTTATGTGCAGCGGGATGAACAAAAATTGCAATTCTACGTTTGTATTTATTTTTTACAGCGTTTATGCAGGTTAAATAAAGTGACAGATGTACAGGATACCATCCGGTGATACCAAATATGTGTACTTTTTTAATTTTCATCCTCTTTAGAGGCGATTTCCGTTTCTAATGGGGAAAGGGCGTGTACGTGTTGACATCAGGGTTGTCATGGAGACCATCGGCACCCCACAATCTTGTCATGGGGCGCCATTGTCTTTCCCTTACTTTCTGCAGTCACTTTTGGCTGCGGCATCTAGGGGCTTAATAGGCTGCAACTGGAGTAAACTCCTGTCTTGGCCAATGCTGAGGCATACCAGTTGTAATGTATAGCTGGTTTCTTCACAGTGAAAATATACATCACTTTGCGTAACCCCTTATGTCAAATGTTGGGGAGGGGTTAATATACCTCCTGCAACAGACTCAATCATAGAACTCAATGCAAAATCCTACTCACGTCAGAAGTTATCTTTGTAGTTTTTGTGGGTCACAGTTTATAAACCACAGCAAAGCAAATTGGGTGTTTCTCATCTATCTGGTATGTATCCTCCATTGTTACATGCCTATTCATGTTTCATTGCTTGAATGTTACTATGTGATTATTAATTACTGGTATATTCTATCCATTTGTATGACACTTTTGAAACAAAAGTTTATAGTTATTTAAACAAGCTGTATTTATATGGTGGTACATTATGTGAACGCTGCAGCCAATTAACAGGTGTAGTCTTAACGTTTGGTTCAGAACAATATAGAAAGTTAAAAGAAGCTCAGGGAGAGTCAGTGCTGTAACAGCGGAGAGGGGAAAGAGATTACATGTTTTTTTTTCTTGACACCAGTAGCCTATTATTTATTTTTTAGATATGCTGGACAACCTCTTTAAGGTTAGCTTCACATGTTTTCACACATTTTTAAAGCATTGTTTGATTACTTGTCATGCAGTTTCTGTGGCATTTTCCAAAACAATGTCTATACATTTATTTTTTTTTGGTGTTTTTTTGATTTTTGTTGCATTTTTCCCATCACAAATAGATATGTTCCATTACATGATTTGTAATGCATAAAAATGCTTAAAATACCATAAAAAAACAGAAATACGCATGTCAATGTTGATGCAGAAGATAAATAGTAAAGTCTATGTGTAACAACTGCCACAAACTGGCAGACAAAAACACTATTTGCAGTTAGGCTAGTTTCACATCTCATTTTGCATTCTTTTGAAAGGTCCTGTTTTGTTCTTTGTTTAATTTTTTAAGTATAGTAAAAGGCTACCTCTAAAACACAGGGTTGCTATTAACCTCAATTGTAAATACAATTAATAAAAGACAAAAAAAAAAACCCGTTCTGAGCCACAACAGAAAAAAAGAGCTTACCTCATTTCCATGTTCTGCTGCATACTAAAGATATACTTCTTTCTAAATTTGACAATACGATTCAGCAAAATACAAAAATATGGTGTGTGCTGGGCTCCACTGAAACAACCAAAATCTACCTTTTGTAGTATTATATGATCTATCAGGAAACTATACTGCCAAAAACCAGAATACATGAGATATTACATTATACCATGTATATTATCTTACCGTCATCTATAAATAGCCCAGGATAAGTTGTGAAAAATTCATAGTGTACACTGTCTCCAATATCTCGGTCAGTGGCTTGTAGTTTAAGTACAACTGTTCCAGGAGGAAGATTTTCAGGGATGTCAATAGGCTTATCTGGTAAATTTCTGTGATATTGAACAAAGCAATGAAATATTTATTTGTTTATTTCTTAATATGATGCAATAGACCAGGGGTCTCAGACTCGGCTTAGTAAATAGGCCACATAGAAAAAATTTGAAGTTGATGGCCCACATTCCTATCACGTTCGATACAATACAAAATTAATACTCAGTTTGTTAAACATGCGATGATGCCAAATATGTGAAGCTTGCTTCTTTTTTTTTTGCAACACACACATTATAACGGGAGTAGGGTGGTGGAACAACTTTTTTTAAATTTATTTTATTTTTACTTTTTTTACTTGTCTTAATATGGTACTTAAGTGAGTGATCTCTTGATCACTGTTATAATTAGAGATGGGCGAACTGATTCTAATGAAGTGGAATTCGTTTAGAATTTCAGGAAAACTTCGGTTCGGAACGAAGTCCAACTTTGGGGTACTTCGGGTTGGAACAAGTGTGTTACTTTAAATTTTTGGTTTTGTTAAAAATCCCAAAAGGCGAAAAAAAATTTCATTAGGTTTTTAAAGTTTTTTAAAGGCTTTTTTGTTTTTTGTTTTTTTTTTGAAAACTAAAAAAACGGGGTTCTTTAACCCGCGCCAAAAAAAAAAAATTTTCGACCCCAAAACAAAAAAAAGGTTAAAACCCCAACCAGTTTTCCCCTTTTTTGTGTTTAAAATACAAAAAAAGGGGCTTGGGAATAAACCTAAAAATCTACTTTTGTTTTGTTTCAAAATTTCTGCCAAAAAAATACATGGTTTAATTAAAGGTTTTTCTGCTCTTTTGGGTAAAAAAAAATTTAAAATTTAAAAAAACCGGGCCTTTTTAGAAAACCCCAAAAAATTTTAATTTTTCGGGAAAACTAATTAAAAAAACAATGAAATAATTTTTTTTTCTTTTTTTACCCCGGGGTTTAAAAAAAACCACGGAAAAAATTGTAACCCCCCCGGCTACAAAAAACTCTTTTGTTTTGGATTCCCTTTAATTCTTTTTTTTTTTCCCAAAAAAATTTATAACAGGGGTTAAAATTTTTTTTAAAAAATTTTATTTTTTTTTTTTTTTTGTTTTTGGTATTTAAAAAACCGTCTTTTTTAAAGGGGCAAAAAAAAAATTTTTTTTAAAAAATTCTTCAAAAAGAAAAAGGTTAAATTCTTTTTTCTTTTGTTGTAAAAGCGGAAAAATTACAACATTTAAACCCGGGGAAAAAAGGGAAGTTTTGGCGGGGGCCTCAAACCCCTTTCTTATCCCGAAAATTTAAAAATACCAGGGGGTTCCCCTTCACGTTGTTCCGGGGCTGTTTGGACTAAAATAAACCGGTTTTTTTTTTCCACGCCAAAAATTTACTTTTTTTTTTTCCTTTTTGGGGGGCCCAAATTTAATTTTTAACACCCAAGTTAATCCCCAATTTTTTTCCCTTTTGAAAATTTAAAAAACACATTTTTAAAAATACAAAAACTTATTTTTGGGTGCCAATTTTTTTGCCAATTTCCATCCAGGGGTTAAAATTTAAAGCGTTTTCGTGCTGTGGTGACAAAAAGAAACCGTTTATTCACCGCCAAAAAAAAACTTTTTTCCCTGTAGCATAATTCACAACAAAAGGTTTAATTAAATTTTTTCCCTCTTGTTTTTTAGCATAAAAACACCCTTTGTAAACGCTACAAATCTTTTTTTTTGGGCTAAATTTTCTTTGCGCAATTTACTCCAGGGGTTAATTGGGGTTTGGGTTCTGCTTTGTGGTGACAAAAAAAAGTCTTTTTCCCCCCAAAAAAAACATTTTTCCTTACAAATTCACAAGCAAAGGGTTTATTACAATTTTTTTTCTTGTTGTTACAAAAAATACACCCATTGTAACAGCTACAAAGCGGGTAGTTTTTTGGCTGCTCAATTTTTGCGAAATTTTAAACATCCAGGGGTTAATTAAGCGTTGTTCTGGTTGGGACTAAAATAAACCGTCTTTTCACGCCAAAAAATAAATTTTTCCTTGCATAATTTCACAAGCAAGGTTTAAATTTTTTTTTTTTTTTGTAACGTAAAATACCCCCTTTTTAAAACACGCTACAAAGCGGGTAGTTTTGGTTGTCAAACTTTTGCCAATTTAATCCGGGTTTTTAATTAACCCCTTGTTCTGCTCTGTGGTACTAAAAAAAAACGTTTATTTCACCCAAAAAAACATTTTTCTGTGCAAATTTCACAAGCGAAGGAAAATTAAAATTTTTTCTCTTGTTGTTTGCATAAAAAAAAAGCCTTTTTTAAACCAAAAAAGCTCGTATTTTTTGGGTTTTGCTAAAATTTTTTTCCCAAAATTTACATCCGGGGGTTAATTAAGCGTTGTTTGCTGTTTGTGACTAAAAAAAAATTTTTTTTCACCGCCAAAAAAAAAATTTTTTCCTTAGCAAAATTTTCCAAGCAAAAGGGTTAATTACAATTTTTCTTTTGTTGTGTACGTAAAATACACGCCATTGTAACAGCTAAAAAGCTGGTATTTTTTGGCGTCAATTCTTTTGCGAAATTTACACCCAAGGGTTAACTAAGGTTTTCTGCAGTTGTACTCAGTAAAAAAACTTTGTTTTTCACCCCACAGAAAATTCTGTAGCTAATTCATACCGAAGGTTAATTAAGTGTTTGTGCTTTAATATTCAGTAAAATACAAAATTTTTTTAAAAGGGCACAACAAGTAATTTTTTCCTGCCCATTTTGGAGCGAAATTTTATACCAAGGGTTCCCCCAAATTCTTAGTGGGTTATTTGGAGTCAAATACAGGGTGTGTATTTATCAATACAGATATCTGCATAAAACAGGCCCTGTACATTTTAGAAAAAAACAGATGTCGGGCAGAGGGGTGGCAGGCTCTTCACCTGGAGGCAGGGGCCCTCAAACATTCCCTGGAGCAGGCCCAGGTCGCAGCACAGCAAGGGAACGTCCAGCGGGGTCCTCGTTAAGGCCACAATCCCCCTGTCATCTCCGGCCGGTGTTTTTTCAGAAACCCCAAAAGGGTTTTTGATTGGTTGATGGTCTCCACTTCCTCCCCAGATCACATCTCACAACCCCCCCCAAATTTCGGTAGGAACTCAGAACAACCCCCTTGTTGGGCATGGCTGGGAGGGGGTCAGGGGCCCCTCACCTGCCTAAACCCCCTCTGCCCACCCGGGTTTCCTTCACCCCAGAATCACTATTTGGTCGGGCTCAGCGCCATTTAATACGAGGATAAAAAATTTGGGGAGGGCAGTAAAGCAGCTATTTGGGCAGCGAAGAAAGGGGGCCAATATCCCCTCTTTTTGCAGTAGGCGGCAAAGTATAGATGTTGAGAGTGGCAGGGAGGTCATTTATGAGGGGCCAGCCTCTGCAAAAGACAGCAGTGACGATAAAAACCAAATAGATAAAGATGCCACCGCATTTGGGGAGCCGGGTGAGGCAAGGGCTTCAACGTCAGGAGAAAGGGCCAACTTGTGCGTCGGGCAGCGGCGCGAGCAAGGGGTTTGTGGCCTTTGAGTCACGGGAAAAAGAAGCAGTGTAGGTCAGGAGCCAGCGCCACGGGGTAAAAAACCCGCTTCGCAGGTCCAAGAAATAGCGGCCAGGGCTCGGGAGGCAGCGGGGCAATAGTCCCAGTGGGGAGTTTGGCGGTAAAATCCGATACCGGCGGTGGCAGTTTTTTGCAAAGGGACCCGGGAAAAGGGCCGAATATGGTATATGTAAATCTGTAGCAAAAAGGAAGCGTGGCCAGGGAGCAAACTTGGGCACCAGGGCCCGCACAACACATGCAGCGTCACCATCCGGTGCCGGGGAAAAGTGGCTCGATTGGGGGGTCCATCCGCCGCCGCAGAACAGCACGCGCCCCGTGGCATGCATGCCATTGCAGCCGTCAAGGCTCCACCCCCCTGCAGAAGGGGGCGTTTTTCCCTTTAAAATCATCTTCCGGTCCAGATGCTCCTGCTCCCGCTACTCAAGGCGCCCGCATCGTTCAGCGGGGCGATTGAAAGAAAAACAATATGCTTTCCCAAACCCTCCTAAATCAGAAGTGACTGTGCTCCTGTCCAAGTTGTTGGACGCAGTCCCTCCCTTTCCCAAATGGTGGATTGCACCCCTTCAGAGAAAATGGCCTTTTTCCGACCAAGATGGAGAGTTTCCAACCATAATTTATTTTCCAAAAAAGGGAAATACCACACTTTATAAAAATGTAAACAGAAGGGGGGATCATCCTTTACTTATCGGTTTGTTCCAAGGGCACGGCGCCGGGAAGGGGCTGGACTGTAACTACGGTCAGGGGCCCGTACATTCCTTTTACGGGCCTCTGGGGGAAGTGCTTCCTGCCCAGGGACAAAACACCCGGAAAAGGAAACCCCCTTTCTCCTCCACTTTTTCAAACGCGGTCCTGCCCAATGTCCCCCCCTCCCCCTCCCCCCCCCACCATCTAGCCTCCCAAGTACTGCTAACAGCCCAAAAGGTTTGGGCAAAGCGGGGTCCCGCAGTTTACACCTGGGTTTTCCTCGGGGAACGAAGTCACACAGGGGGGGGGAAATGCTCCGGTCATGCGCCCAAAAAATCGATGTGTGGCTTTCTCGCCCAACTGCAAATCGGGAAACCATGGTGACGGACAATGGAAGTAAAATGGGGTCCGCGCTCACCGAGGGGGGGATGGGCCATGCACCCTGCATGGCGCATTTTTCAATCTGGTGTGAAGGTTTCCGAAAATCTTCCAACCCCTCTTCAAAAAATTCTGAAAATGGCCAGGAAAATGTGATCACTTCATCCATTTCTACAAAGCCAGAACCCCCCTCCTCGATTGAGGCCCCGAACGGCCTTCCCCCAAAACACCGAATGTAATGTTTCCCACCCGTTGGAATTCCCCCTGCACATGTTTGGACGACTGTATGAACAGAAAAGGCCCTTAACGATTTTTTATGATCCGGCGGCAGAGTACTCCCCTGTGTAAATTTGATTTCAGCCAGTGGCAGCTCATGCGTGACACATGCAATTTGTTGAGGCCCTTTGAGGGGGCCACGTTATTTGTCAGTCGCCCGGACTACGGGAAGAATAAGTCATTCCCCTTGCTTCATGTCCTGGAAAAACGATCTGTCTGGGCAGGGGACAGGAACGTGGCGATCATCTCGCGGCCACATGGTCCGGTGGGGACTGAAATGGAGGAGGAAAGGGGGGACATTGGGACAGAAGCATTGTTGGGGAAATGAGTGGATTTTCACCCAGGTGAAAGAGAGGAGGAGAGGAGCATGGGGGAGGTAATGGGAGAAAAGACAGGGTTGACCCGAAACCGTGGCGGTTTTTACATGGAGAGGGCAGGGAGCCCCCCCATCACTTGGAAGGGGCCGCAGCATGCTAATTTGCCTTAGTGACAGCCGAATAGCAGCATCCGGAGAGGATGACTTCTGGTCTCCACCCTATTGGGGACCCTGCTACCGGCCAAAAAAGGGAGCCTTTTTTTCCCACTATTTAGAGGGGGGCAAACTCAAATCTATAGGGAAATCTTTCCCTAGCCGTTGGCCCCCTGCCCAGTGCGGGATCGTCCCCCCTTGACTGGTCTGACCGGGGGGTTCTTCAGCGCTCCCGTACTACGCCGCGGCTGCTGTGGAAGGTGGGGGGGGGAGTCACTAATGACACTTCCCTTTACCCCCTAGTGAGGAGGGCGTCACCAGCGCAAACCTGGAGCAGGCCCTAACCCAAAAGGGGTGGCCTCGGACAGCACTCTTGGGCCCCTCCCCTTGAAGACCCTGGGCAAATGGGCAGCCAAACTGGTGTGTGGCCCAAACTTGCCGAGTTTCAGTGGAGAAGCTGCTTGCCCGGCCAGTAGTGTGGCTCAAGCGGGGTTCGTGCGGTGGGGGCCATCGTACCCCCCAAAAAACCCCTTGTCCACGGAAAAAATTGGGAAAGACTGACCTTTGTCAAGATGAAAATCAGGCGTGGATTGGGCCAGGTTTCCACACACCAATGCCTTTTGGCGTCAGACTACATCCCAAGGGCGCCTCACCCAAACTGTGAGAAAAAAGTCTGGTTTTAAACACTGCCTCACCATATTTTGATCCGCCACCCGCTTGAGCCCAAAATCTCTGACAGTTTCTCCATCTGCCCCCAACCTTTTACCAAGGGTGGTTTGCCACCCACCCTTTCACTCTGTCATTGTGCCACTTTATGACCCATGCTCTCTGCTCTTGCTGGTGCCGGGCATTACACTTGTCATTGTCCACTCTCTGACCTATGCTGTTTTCCCGCCGCCTCACCTCCACTCTCTGTCATTGTGCCACTCTGTGGCCCACTCCAGTTTTTTTCCACCTCCAAAATTGTCATTGTCCACTGTTTTTACCTCATGCTGCGCCACCGCCCCCACTCTCGTCATTTTGCCACTCTGTGGGCCTACTCCATTTTTGCCACCTCCAGAATTCTTGTGCCACTGTCTGACCTCATGCGTGCGCCGTGACCCTCCACACTGTGTCTTTTTGCCCCTCTGTGGCCGCTCCCGTTTTTTCCACCTCCAGAATGTCTTGGGCCCTCCTGACCTCATGCTGTTTCTCCACCCCCGGGCACCTTCACCTCTGTCATTGTGCCACTCGTGGGCCCTCCAGTTCCTTTTCCCCTTCCCAAAATGTCATTTTGCCACTGCTGACCCAAGCGCGCCCCCGCACCTCCACTCTCTTCATTGTGCCACTTTTGGGGTACCCAGTTTTTTGCCACCTCCGATGTCATTGTGCCATGTCTGACCTCATGCTGTGCTTTTGGGGTGCTGCCGGTAACCCACACACGTGTCATTTTGCCACTCTGTGGCCTACCCGTTTTTTCCCCACCCCCCCACCCCCCCCCCCCCCCCCCCCCCCCCCAAAATTTCATTGTGCCACTGTCGACCTCATGCGCTGTGGCTTGCGTCACCTCCACACTCTGTCCCCCTGAGTTGCCAAAACCCGAGGCCCTCAGCTTCACTTTCCCCCCCTTCATTTTTTTGGGCCCGTTTTTTTCCCTGTTAATTTCCCCGGAAATTTTTTTTGGAAGCGATCAAGAGCGCGCGGCATCAGTGCGTGCATACAAAACACAAACTTTTAAGACCAAACCAGCTCCCTCTATATTTAAGCATGGGACAACGCTACAGCACACTGCAGGGTCTTTTCAGCCTGGAAATATTTTTTTAAAAATGATTTTATCCCCAATAAAATTTTGGACCAAATTTTTTTTTTGTCGGAAATTCGGCCAAGTACCGAACCGAATTTTTGAAAATTCGCCCCCTATAGTTATAATACATTCATTATGACTGACTGCAAAATTTTTATGCCCAATTGTCAGGCACCTGCCAAAACCTATGTAAAGACCAAAAATATTTTCTTCAATAAATTTTAAAAAATGTTATTCCATCATAACATTTTTAGGATAAAAACATTATCAAAAATAGCAAAACAGTTGCGTATACCATATTTTTTTGTGGCCAAATTTCCCTTTTATTTTGTACTTTATATCCCACATCGGATAGTCGGGAGTAAACCGGAGACGGGCAAGTAAAACAGCTATGCAGTGTTTCAAAGGAAACACAACACCTTATTTCTCAAGCTTTGGTCTATTATCTATGCTACTGTGATATAAGTCAAAGAGGAAAGCCCTATCAATAAACCTCAGTTTGTGGGTACTCAGAACCCAAAAGGTTTTGGATATTTGGGATTATTCACAGAAAAGCAAATCTGACAGGCAAACTGCAACAGATTTGGGAACCGTTGTTTAACCCCCGGGGTCATTTGGGAGCCCTCGCACTCATGATCGTCAATGGCTTTGATACAGGTCACAAGGAGCCCCTCCCCATGTAAATCCCCTACGTTTTGGTACTATTACCCAACATTTGAAAAATTTAAAGGCCCTTTATTTATTAATTTGGTCAGCCCAACAGAGTAGGGGCCTACTTCCTTTTAAACCCTTTTTTAGGGCACCAGTGCCCCGAGGGGGACGGATGCAGCCCCCCTGGTTTTAGATCCCCCCCATAAACTAGATTCAGTAAAAAGAAGTTTTAAAAATATTTAAGATTATAAATTTTCTGAGGATAATTCCCCCTTTTATTAAATACTATTTTTTTGTTTGAAACTGATTCAGGCTGGAATAATACAATACGTTTTTGTAGCAGTTGTTGATGTAGTTTTTTTTTAAGCATACATAAAAGTGGCTATAAAAGAGAGAAACACTGGGTAATTTCACATGTACTTTGCAGGTGGGAATTTGCAGGATTTTTTAAAAATTTCTTTATATTGATCGCTCACCAGTTAAGCCAACTAATAATAATTTAAATAACTGAAGAATACACTTCATAACCTAAAAGGACAAACTCACATTTGAAATCATTAGATCATCAATCAAAAAGCCTCCAGAATTGTTGCAAAGAGATATCTAAAGCAAAATTTATTAGACAACTAAGCATTCCCCCCTTTCACACTTTTAGGAACCAGTTCTAGGTTTCCAGTAAGTCCAAAGCCAGACACACTAGTAATAAAGTAATTGAGCCCTAGTGCAAGTTTTTTAAATCACCGGCATTTCAATTTATTTTGAAGGTGCATCATGGATCTGTTGCAGATTTTCGCTATTGTATTTATTGGGAATATCCAAACCCAAAATAAATTTACAATAATATTTGTCACTGATTTTGTAGTAGAATACCAGCAGAACTGCAGCAAGATCTGCATTTTTGAATTTAAAACCTAGTGACAGATAAAGTTCCATGTTTGCATTGCCCTAACTGTAGAGGTCCCTTATCTCTGGGCCAAGGTGATAGGCAATGTGGTTATATGATTACTATATAGTAGTTTATTGTTTTTACAGTAACTATGATAGAAACTATTTAACTTACTGAAAATGAGGTGCCTCATCATTTTCATTTTGGAGACTGATTGTGATTAAGCCTTTGCAAAACATTGGATCTGGCTTTACATTTTTCACCTTGATTGCGATCACAAATTTCTATAAATGGAAAAAATTATTATGATTCAGAAATACTAATTATTTTTTCAGTCCAGATTGATGCAGTAAATGCAGTAACAGATGCAGTAAACATTCTATATTTCAGTAGTCCACACGACAGGTGTGATTATTAAGAAATCCAACATAAAAGACCTTTGCATACCTCTATATGAGTCATGACGAGGTACAGAACAAAATATATCAATAGTACAGTCACATGGATTACGTCTTAAGCATAATTTTATTTTGAGTCTATTCACTTAAATAGGATTATCTTCTACAAGATAGAGGATACCTCCATTTATTTTAAGTTTAAGAGTGATGTCGGAAGATGTAAGCAAGTGCTTTGACAACCAAAGATCTTGAAATCCTCTTCTGCAACACTGTGTGCTTTGTATAACATTACACATAGGCAGTTTGAGTAATTTACTAAACAATAGAAATCAGTAAAATTATGACAATTCACCATTGCACTGTCTCACTCATTAGCTATAAACATTTTCTTGTTTTGTTCTTTGCTCTAGATATTGACACCCAGGCTCGGATTGGCCCACAAGGGAACACAGGGAAACCCCCATAGTGCCCCTGAGCATGGCCGAACTGGAGTTTCTTTAAACTGCATATGTATCCTTGGGAAAGCTAGGGGCACAGTATAAGAGACATGGAAAGTAACTGTAGGGTGGGCTCTCATAATCAACTCCACTGGTGGGCCCCTGAATGAACTCCACTGGTGGGCCCTCAGAATAAATTTCCACTGATGGGTACTAGGTACCCCATTTCGACTCTGTTGACACCTCTTGTCAAGGTTTTAACATTCAGCACAGATGTGTAGCTAAAATGAAACTCTATATCATACCTTTGGATCTGATTCATAGTCCAAGTGCTTATCAGTTGTAGAAATAATGCCAGTTTCAGAATTCAACACAAAGAAGATGTCAGACTGGACAGAAGAATCAGTGACTTCGAACTAAATATAGAAATTATATTATAAAGAGTCGGGTAAAAGGGACAAAAATATGTTTCTATAATCATCGACAAAAAAAAAAAAAAATATCCAAATCTAAATGTTGGATTGCTGCAAAACTCACCATGCAGTCATGTTTCAGGAAGATATGTTAATGATTACAGGTAGAGTCTGATTGGTCACTGGGTCTTGCCACAAGAAGGCATAAAAGTTTTTTCCTCCGAACTTGTAAAAAGGATCTCGGAAGCTACTATTGGGTAGTGTACCTTTACTTTAGCTAGGAGGGGAGAGAGATTTTTGGACCGCACATCCTCACAACATATGTTGATCTAATGCTTCTCAGCAAATTTTTTACAAAAATGAACAGGAAGTTCTTTGTATACTTTTTGATCAAAACGTATAGGCGACCTCTTTAAAGTGGGTCCCTACGCTAATGGATATAGCCTTGCATGGCGGCCATCACCGCAGCAGTAACCACACAAGCAAGGGGCACAACCCAGTGAACCTCCTGTTCATTTTTCTGAGAAGCATTAGATCAACGTATGTTGTTAGGATGTGCGGTCCAAAAATCTCTCTCCCCTTCTAGTATAAGTTATATAGTCTTTTCTTTTTTATTTGGACAAGCACTCCTCCCCATTTGACCCATGTGTTTTTAATTAGCAGTAGTCTGCATAGGAGTTAATGCTCTGCTCCTTTCAGTCTGCTTGCAGGGAGCCCTGGAGAGGTGAGCCATGTCAACTTCTCCTTTTTATGGTGTTGGTGCTGTGTGGCAGCCATTGCTGCTGTGGTGCTATGCTTGTGGGGTGGTGCAGCCCAGAGCCGGGGGCCTAAGCCTTTCAGCAGTGGTGCTGCAGACCACTGGGTTGCTTGTGTGGTTATTGCTATGGCGATGGCCGCCATGCAGTGCTATATCCATTAGCGTAGGGACCCACTTTAAAGAGGTCGCCGTGAAGTGGCAAGTGGGCCTATATGTTTATGATCAAAAAGTATACTAAGAACTTCCTGTTCATTTTTGTAAAATTTTGCCGAGAAGCATTAGATCAATGTATGTTGTGAGGATGTGCGGTCCAAAAATCTCTCTCCCCTCCTAGTATACCTTTACTTTAGCACAGTATTTTGCCACATATTGCACCAGAAGTTTGTGGCAGTTGCCATACTAAATTTACCCTTATGTGTTTGAGTAGGTTCTATTAAGATACTTGTAATTACCATCTGTACGGTGCCATATAAATTGTTTTGTGCTATAGCAGCAATAAAGAATGAATAAACTACAAACATTTACAGCACGAAACATGTTCTATCCACATTTTCCATTTAACAAGGTATATAAAACACAGTTAAAAAGCAAAAAATATAGCATACTATAACATCATCTCCTTCATCTGGATCTTCTGCAAGAACAGTGTAAAGTTTTGTCAGTATAGGGAATGTCTCTGGAACTGTCAAACTGATTCCTGGTGGAGACAAAAATATTTTTTATACAGTATAAAATGGTCATTCCTGTTCTTCAAAAAAAATAAAGATAAAATGGCCTTGTCTTAATCAAGTATTTTTAAGATAGATATATCACAAGTTAAAATCTAATAATAAAAACTACTGTTGGAACAAACAATAGATTGTTATTTATAGACAGTAGATTGTATTAAAGGAGTTGTCTTATCTAGATAACTCCAATCACAATCTCTATGAGGGAGCTCTGTTCCGATTTAAAGGGGTGCAGTGTAATACAGCTATGTAGGGGTAATGCTCAGGTGCAAGCAACTTCCCATACAATTGCAGTAGGGGATTTTATCAAACATTTCATCCACAATTACAGTAGGGGGTTATCCAGATGGTGCATCCTGTATAACCTCTTAACTTTTGATGTCTTTTGACATCACTGCAGACATCGGGGCAAACCTCTGCGCCCCCCCCCCATCCCATCACTTAACCCTTTGATTCCTGTGGTCAGTGACTGCAGCGTAATCAAAGGGCTTTCCCCTGCTCTGTTGAGTGATCGGGGTTCCCGGTGATGACAGAGCCCGGGGAATGGCTGCACAGTCAGCCCTGGGGACCTCGAGTAGCCCCAGGGCTGTCTGTGTTAGAAGCAGACTGTGTGCTGCCCTGATCGCTGCCTGTGTCAAAGTGACACAGATTATAATGTATTTGCATATATGAATCTGTAAATACATTAGAAAGTGTAAAACAAATGTAAAATAGTTATTCCTTCATGGGATTTAGAAAATAAGGTAAAAACATAAAAAAGTGTAGAAAAAAATTAATAAAATAAAAATAAATATTTAATAAAATATAATTGTGCATATATTGCACACACACACAAACCCTACACCTATATTATCTACATGACAGTAATAACCTGTAGAATCAATCTAACAAGTTATTATGTGTGAAATGTGAATGTTGTAAAAAAAAATTAAAAAGGCAAAAACAATTGGAAAAAAATATATATATATTTCATAATTTACAAGTGAACTTAAACTATTCCCCCAAACAGTAAAACTTGTCTGGAATAAAACAAGGCCTCATATAACTGCGTCATTGAAAAAATAAAAAAGTTACAACTGTTGAAACGCAAGGAGGCAAAAACGAAATAAAGGTGCTGGCCATTAAGGGAGACATGTATGAATTAAATGCATCGAAGTTAATTTTCTCATCTATTTTTCAGTGTATAATGCGCCTGAATGTATTAACGTGCTTTTTGTGCGTTCATAAATGGTGTGTAAAGTTTATCACGCTTCGCCTGTGTGTTTGGTGCATTATGGAACTTAGACGCATTAGTATTGCGCCTAATATGTATAAAGGCTATAGATAGGCTGAAAATAAAAGGAAAGTCATTAGAATAGCATTTCAGTGAATAGAAACTATGGTACTGATCTTGCTTGGTGGACCACAGATACCAGCAATACCTGTGGTGTGCTGGCTCTTGCTGATGCAGAAGATAAAGGGTTGAGAGCAGCAAAGAGTACATTTCAAAATTAATGTAGAAAAATTAGAATTTAATAAATCATGAAAACATCATCAGTGGGTTATTTAATGATAAAATTTATTTTTATATTCTATTAATTATAAATACATTTTTATAGGAGATATTTTTGTGTATTTTTGGGATATTAATATTTTTTATATTATTTTTATATGATACATTTTTATTAATTTAAATAATGATATTTTATATAGTTTGATATATCAGAAAAATTACTTCTATATTATCGTGTAGTGTTATAATGTTGGGATCAATTAAGTGAGAGACATTTTTTGCCCCCCTTATGGCTCAAATCTAGCTCCACTTCGATGCCCCTCAGCCTCAGGCAGCACATTCGAGCTGTAATGGTGTCGTAGTTTGCCGCAAATCCACATTCATATGTGTCTCATATTACGAGTGTGGTGTAACACACCTCCAGAACGCCCCCAGAACGCTCTCTCATGTTAGGTGCATTAAAAAGTGTTGAATCTTAAGAACAATGCTTCTAACACATTCATTTGGCGCATTAGACATTATACACTGCTCACTTATGCGCATTTTATGCCAGAAAAGGGTGAAAAACCCAATGTGCTTTTCAGGTGTTCAGCTTAAGGGGTTAAATCACAAACTGAGATTCTCTTCGACTTTATTCAAATTAATGAAATTTCTGAGAGGGAGTGTTACTTACACTGTCCCAGTAGAAAAGGCAGGGTCACATTCTGGTGGCTCATCCACATTCTGTATAATAATATGAATGGGATAAGAAGCTGTATGGACACCATCAGTAGCAGTAACAAATAAGGAATATGCTTTGTGGTTATCAGGGTTGTCATAGTCCAGTGGTTGAAGCAAAGTCAATGAACCAGTACCTGTAATAGGAATAGAAATTGTAGTCAGTTGTGGTGTAAGGTTGATGGTGAAAGGTGCTTTGTAAGCTAACAATCTTCATATATGTATAATTTTAATAGCTTTCATAGAAATGTCCCTATATTCTTTATATATGCAAACATAATGCAGATAATGATTATTAAGTTTCTCCTAACTAAAAAAATTATATTTATATTTTTTACAGGATGATAACATTTGAGTAATATTTTCCACAAAAAAAAAAAACTTTTAAATATACTGGGTTTATATTAAATAAGGATGCTGAACCTGGAAAGCCATATGTGATTCTACTTCCAGCATCTCTGTCTGTTGCTTCAAAAACTTCTAAGATGGATCCAATGAGTGTATTTTCAGGTACATAAACTGTATCATTTTCAATTTGACTGTAGAGGAAAACAATCCAGCAGGAGGAGAGTGAAAGATTAGTGCTATCTGTTGGTTGCATTAAATGCTTGTCAATGGGCATGTTAAGAAAACAACAGCTATGGTTTGCTAAACGTAAATAATAGATTGAGTCTGTTTCCTAAGACCATGTACCAGTAATTGTTCACAAGTGTGTTTAGTTTACTTGGCAATAGTCAACGTTATAGTTTTCTTATGATTCGTGCGTAATAGCATATTTCCTTTTGGGTTTACCTGTCTGTGTTGTGGCTATTAGAGCTGTGTATATTAGATACTCAGTGTCTTATCTATCACAATATTTATCACCATTTTGTTCACTTAAATGACCGAAAGTTTGTATAGTTTGATCGTATATGTGTCCCTATCCTCCCGGCTCATCACTGCATGCAACTTGTCATTTGACCCTGCAGGGGAAATTTGAACCTGTTGGATAGTCAAGTGTCTTTTCTGTTGATATTCTCCTATTCGATGGTAACAGTTAAGAGCTTGGTTTAAACTAGAACAGCTGCTCTTTCATCACCCTGACTGCGGGACTAGTAAATCCCTGGGCTTATTGTTTTCCTTCAGTTGCTCCTCAGATTTTGATGTGCTTGTGGGTTCCTGAACTATACTCTGCATGTGGGTTCCTGCATAGTTCTCTGGCCACCTGTACTTTTGTTAGGTTTCCATTTGCCTGGACATTCGTTTTGTTTTCTGTCTGCTGGACTCATATTCCTGCTCCGTGGTCCGGTACCCTCTTCAGTTTTTCAGGTGTCCCTCATATTCTCTTGGATCCATCCCTTTTTTTATATTTTCTTTCTTGAACTGTTTGCGTTTTATTTTTATATGTTTATTTTCTCCATAATAAAGTCCATTTATGAAGAAAACATTACAATATGAAGTTTAGGTTCTTTTCAGGGTATTAGGCAATACTTTCCCTATGTGATAAACTGGTTGGTATGAGTGTGTTTTCCTAGGTAGATTAACCTCAATATCAACGATGGTATCCAGAAGGAAAAGAGAGGGACAGCTCTCTAATACTGGTTAAATGCTTCTTATCTATAGCTATATGTCACAATAAGCTAGAAGATGCCATTCACAGTTTATCAGTGTGGATTTTTTATTACTAAAAGATATCAAATATCAAGTAATAAGATGGATAGTGTTGCTCGAATTGAGTTTCCTGTTTGGTTTGACTAAACTTGTGAAAAACTTTCAGTTCAGGACATCTTGAAGCCAATTTTTTTTTCTCTAACCCTAATCCATAAATGGAGTTGGTAATGTGAATAGGTTTTTTTGATGGAGTTGTTTAGAGGTTAACTTATGGTACTGCAGTGCTTCCAGTCAGATGGTGCTCCCACTGCACTGTCACTTCCTGTGTGATGTCGCATCCAACATCACTTTAGGGTTAGCTCTATGTTATGGTAACTGAAAGTGATTTCGGAACCAGAAGTTACACATCAGCGTTGGTGCTCACTTTGCAACATCACTTCTGTTATTACTGGTCCAATGCCACTTCCGCTTAAGTTTTTATAAATCCACATAGTCTGTAAGTTATCATGTTTTATGGTACTGTTGAGTAGTTGTAAGGTAGTAAGGTGATGGGATAGTGTTACTTGAATGGCTCCCTGTTCAGTTTGACACTGGGGTGTTTTACTGAATCTTTGTGAAAGAAGAGAAATCAGGATTAGAGTATGGTTCTTCTCGCTTCTCATTCTTGAAATGTTCCTCTAATCATATCCCTAGTTTTAGAGTATTTATGGGATTTTTGGGGCTATTTGAGTAATTATGGTTAATTTGCGGTGCGAATGTACCAAAGTGCCGACGCCAAACCTTACTTCTAGTTACCATACTAAAGGGTTATCAAAAGTGATGCTTCATTGGGGAGGCGTCACCAGGAACTTAAATGAAATGTTTTCTGTTTTTTTCATCTTAGGTGATGAAGGCTTTGTATCTTGTAACATTCTACTAAGTTTGCGTACTATATTAATACTCAAAACTGGTGGTGTATTAATGTTAAAGCCTTTCACCTGTAATGGAGTGCTGTCCTCTCTTTTACTTTGTGGACCTCTAAGTATTACTTTTTTTTTTTTTTAAAGTAATGAAGATAATAAAGACGTTCCTACTGCCATGTGATGAGTACTTGGGTACTCTACTGTTATGCTACAGTTACTGATTTATGATTTTAAATCCAATGAAAAAATCACTAGCAATGTTTACAGGGGCATTTTGGCCATTGGAGCCCAACAAGATCAAAATGTCTCTGTGCCTTAAAGGGGTTTTGCCACGATGTAAAATTGACGTGGGAAGTTTGTAAATTAAATAATAAACATTTTCAGCATTCATTATTATTATAAATTCTGCAAGTTTTTGTTCTTAGCTGCTCCTTTTGTGAATCCCATGTCGTTGGTACAGCTAGTCGCTTCCAGGTGGATACAACCAGGGCTGAGAGATCCTCACTCATAGCCGCACATGCTCAGACATCAGATATTCTCTCCAGGCTAGTTACTGAGTGTTCAAATCCCACCAGGGTGCTGTCATTCTACTCCAGTCCTCTTGAGTGTACTCCTTAAAGTAAAATTAGCCTAAAACAGTGCAAATACATTTAAAAAAATCGAAACCATCAATAAGGTCTGTGCTTGATTAAAGAGGAAATAAAATCCCAGTTTGGTTCCTGCAGGGAATTTGTATACTACCGAATGACCCTGTGCACCTGGAGGAAAATCGTTTTACCTCTGAGCTATACAGTGTGAGCTACTTACGGTTCTACAACAAAATCAGACCTTTCTTTGACTGAGGGAGAGGGAAAGGCTCTGGATGGATGTTCATTCTGGCTGGTCACATGATCTGGCTCAATTCAAACAAATCACACACGCCCCCTTCTGAGCACACAGAGCTGAAGAGCTGGATGCAGGAGGTAGGAAATGAGATTGTGGCAAAACCCCTTTAAACTGTTTTCTTTAATCCAGAGGTGCACAATATTTTCCAAGGGCCACAAATAATATTGTACCTCTCCCAGTTAGAGTGTTCCCCATCTGAGACCTTTATGACACTTCAACTGTAAATATACAAAATGGTCAAGAAGTTCCACTTTAGGGACTGCCAGAGTTCAGATTGAGGGTTCCCCTGCTTGATTCTTCAGAAAGAGGATATGTGGCGCCTATTTTCATTATAGTTTTTGGAGGTTACAGAAGTGGCTGTTTCAGAACTATAAATAAAGAGAACAACAAACATGTATAGCCTAGTATCTCCTCCTGTATAGCCAACTTATCTCCTCCTTGCTCGGAGGTCTTGAAAATGTTATGGCATCACGAATTATGTGACATTTGTATTGAGTTTTTATATATTTGCTCTGTGTGGATTCTTGCCCAGGATTGGGTCACAAATATAATACTCCATTTGAGAAGAAAATTCAGAGCTATCATTTACTATGAACAGTTTTTTACCAGGTAAAATAGTTTGCTCATTTAGGGTGCTTGATGAGAACAGCATATACAGCCTATAGTGACAAGTAGACACTACTCTTCTGATTAAATGCATAATAATGTCAGTGGCCCAGGTCATCGACCAGTGCCATACAATTTGAAGTGCAGGGCTTGAGCGCAAAAATTCAAGACTATAATATTTATACTGAATGTTTAATAGACACAGATGAATTGTGATTTCATTGTGTTAATAATGAGGGGCTCTCTCTATAGAAAGGCATGGTCCTGTGCCCACATGTTGGCCACCCGGCGGCACATGTTGTGCACCGCTGTCAGTCTTTTTATCAGCAGGTTGAGTGATTTCAGACTTGATTAATGTGTATTAATCGTCCAGAATTTTATATTGTTAAACTAAAATAAACTTACACAAATACTGGAGGCTCATCATTTACAGTCTTTTACTGAATTTAGTAAAGATTAACAAAGCCCTCCTGTTCTACAGGAAAGTCCGACGGGCATCTTGGCTCCGGGGCGGACTTATCGATTGATCCGTTGCCGAAAGTAGTAGCCTGAATTCCTTATGGATAAAAGGATAATATACAAAAACAATCATACAATAATATTATTAAGCAAGAGAAATACATATTTGTCACAATCAAGCAACAATTATATTGCATCTTTATTTTTAGATTTACTGAGAATAATTTACACATAATTTACATATCAACCCCAACTGTTGGTTTATAAAAATGGAATAAACATTTTTTTCTTGGCTGGTTATTTAATTAGGTAGCATATACACTAGCATGTAGTGCACCTCATGTACCTAGAGTATATACATATAATAATAATAATAATAATCTTTATTTTATCCTAGCGGCCCAACATATTCCGCAGCACTTTACAAATTCAAGGGTAACGTACAGGCATTAATCAATTAAAAGTACTTACAAATGAGACACAAGGTGTGAGGGCCCTGCTCGTGAGAGCTTACAATCTATTAGAGAGCTTACAATCTATTAGACATATATACTGTGATTTCACTTTTGCCCTATAGCGGAATGAAAAATCATAATGCTTCATGATGTAAAGCATAATAAAACTATAAATATGAAATACATAAAAATATATGTAATATTTATTCAGAAATAAAACTAGTTGTATAACAGAATGTATATAAATATTTAAAAAAGTAAAAATATGTAAAATTCAGGTATCTTTTTGAACTATGTGAAGAATCAAATTTTTACCAGATGGAGGAAAAATGGACTCATTCGGAATGGCGTAAACTGCCCTCACTAAACATATAACCTTCCAACCAAAGTTAACAATAAAACTTAAGTTTATTTGTGTCATCTTCATACAACTATAAAACAGGTCGATCAGGAGACATAACTTGTATTCAGTTAGATGATCTGCAAACAGCAGTTATTTACACTGGGCAGTGAAAGTTCCCTTTCCAGGCTTCGATCATGCAGCCGAATGTAGTCTAGTGAAAGCACAGTATGGACACGGGGTCGTCACCCTCAAGCAGTGGAAATAAAGTAAGTTTTATTGTTAACTTTGGTTGGAAGTTATATTTTATTGAAGACGGCACTAGGAGAGTTGCCATATCTCGGACCATTATGCATGTTACACAGATATAATCTCTCAGGACACTAAAGTGAGTGTGGCACGTATTATATATATTAGCCCAGGTATACGTATCACGTTGTAAACTGCCATCAATTTATAGTGCAAGGTGTTCGGATAAGTGACAGGCAACTCATTTGCATTAGTCGCTTTTGGGTGCCTTCTTCCACAATGGGATGAGATCAGCATTAAATTCTACTGGTGACTTCATTGCTAACACATGGGTCAAATGCATGGTTTTCAAAAACGACAGCCTGTTTACAGTTCAGGCAGCTCAGCCTTCTGTTTACTAGGTATGGAGCAAGAAGAAATGCTTCACCCCAAAACCAATAGAAAGCCAACAGCCTGATATGTTGCATTGCCCTGGGGCCCTCGGGGGTCGCGCCATTGGTAGGAAATATTGCCTTTCCCCACCTGTGGACATCAGATGTGTTCCACACAGGTTGGTCATTTGCAGGCCCTGGCATGCCCCCAATATCAGATGCCGAGCAGCAATTCCTTGCCTGAAAGCTGTCCTGCCCTGGCACAACCATTGTTGTTCAATGGCTGTTTTGCATGAAAAGATCTCCCGCAACGTTGGTACTGCATCAGTGTCCACACCAAAATCCATCTCACTACAGGGACAATGGACTAGTTTAAGCTCGGTCAAGGGCATTAACAATCTCCACTGATGCTCACTGGGTTGGAGTGTGGTGGATGCACAGTTGCCTAGGTGATGGGTCTCCGGCCGACACTCTTCCACAACTGCTGGGACTCTGTGATGGTGCAAAGTCCAGATCCAGCCAGGCCTCTGACAGGTGAGCATCACGTGTCCAAGTAAGAAAACCGGCCATTCTCAAATATTAATTTTTCTCGGAGACCGTCAACTCAGGTCAAAGGAGCTGTGGGACGGTTCTGCCGCACTCAAATCCCCCACCCCATACTGTAGACTGGGTGCTAAAACCCTGGGGCCAGGCAAACGGTGGATGTCTATGTGTGACAACAGGGAGAAATCTCCTTGCTGCCCTTAGGTTTGGTGTAGGATTTATGCACAGCCCTGCCTGTGCACACGTTTTGAACTGGTTGTGCATAACAATTCCAAGCGCTACCCGAGTTTTATCTGTCTGCTGAGGAGAAGCTCCAAGGTATTAGTCTCATCACTTCTGGTTGTTCGGCCACCCTGCTTTCAGCCCGGACTGGCAGCATCGCGCTTGATCTGAGGCCTCCCTGTCCACAGTCTGATATGTTGATTGTAGGTAAACACGCGTTAGAATTCTACCCATGCCACATGCTCCAGCGTTTGAGGGACCTCCAGCCATCGATTTGCGCAGTATGAAATGGTCGCAGGGCCTGACTCAGATCAGTGGTTGCGGACCTCCAATAGAGAGTGGAGGATCTTGTGATAAGGATTCTGCATCACCCTTAGCAGTTTGAAACGAGGTCGCAAAAATGGTCAGTCCGGGGTCAGATGACCTTGTGAGCTATGACGTTTCGGTTTAAATTTTTACTGCAACAAGTATTTGGCATTCTGCGAGCAGGGTGTCGCAGCTGCTGTGAGGGAGGAGGAGGCGGACACAGTAGCCTTTATTGCGGGGATGTAGAAAGGCCCGACTGTTTCGCAATTGTGTCGGTCTTCTTAGGCGGTAGTTCTGGTCTGAGGGAAGGTGCTGGCAAGGCAGTTCAGATCACAGAGTAGAATGCATAAGGCTTGCCAGGTACTTGGTTCATGGTCAGGATGAGGGAAGTGGAGGAGTATGAGGAGAGAGTTCAGAGGGTGGACACATCGGTTACTGATCACTCTTCAGTGGTAAGAGGTTTTGCACAGAGATTACAGGAGGAGGAGGAAGATGAAGGAATATCCCGTTAGTTTGTCCCTCGACCCCAAGGTTGGGGAGGGTCCATACCACCCTTGATCAACGCAGCATCTCACACATGAGTGCTTGGATGCTACATTATCTGCCTAGCTCAAGGCAATTATAATGATCAGCAATACTGGGTGGCCACCCTCCTTGATCCACTACAGATCAAATGTGACCAATTTCTTCCACCAATCAAATTGACAGTTAGAATTCAGATTTGACAAGAGCGAAATACCGTGCAACCCCTACAACAATTGAATCTTACACTCGGAAGACATATTTTTCCGTCTTCCATTCTAATGTCACAATCCTTTGTTGACAGGAGCTGGAATGGAACAACGTCAGCATCGTGCCACCGGCAGCAGTAGAATGGCTAATAGCTGCAGCTGCAGACGCTCTAGTTGTGGCCACAAATCCATCTACTGGTGGAACATTGGGCTTAACCTATGAGATTATGATTATGGCGCAGGCCTGCAATTCAATCACCACTCAATCTCTAACAGAGACCGTGATCTTTTTCAAAGGACATGGGTCCATGACTACCTGTGGCTTCAACACCGTTGATGTTTTTGGACTTATCTGGTCCCATTAACTTCTGGGTGTCCAAACTGGGTGAATGGCCTGAGCTTGCTCGATGCAATCTCCATAGAAGTTTTATCCTGCCCAACAGTCAGCTATATATCTCGGAACAAATTCAGACAGGCTGGCAGAGGTGGATAACTGACTAAGTTATCACATCTTTCCCCTGACAATGTGGATCGCTTTGACTCATTTATAAAAATTAATCAAGCGTGGCTCATATCTATGACATTTTGTTGCCCCGGTTGCCGATGTCTCTGTCTAGTTAACTGTAGCATGTATTACTTTACAATTGAAATGTGTTAGATTAGGTAACCACTTATAAACTACAATACATCTCATGTCTGTATAGTTCCTGTGCACTGCCGCTTCTGCAATTTGTATTCATATCTGCTGGCAAACAGCTAAATTGCAAGTCTTACGGACTGAATTTATTTTAAAAATTATAAACCAGTATGCCTTGACTTGTACATCTGCAACACCTCTACATCCTCCTCCTTGTAGCCTTTCCAAATGCGTTATATTTTATAATGCCTCAACTGTACTTCCCCACCAAATGTAAATAAGTCCTGTTATCCTGAACCTCAATGTTTCCCAATTGGTTGTTTCTTGCTGCCACCAATGGTAATGCTGCCTAATCTTGTCGAACCAAGGAACTTGCTGTTCCCCATTGCCATGTCCTCGCGCTGCAATTCGAGCTAATGGTATGCCATTACTTTTACGTAGACCTGCATGCTGCTCGAAGCTTTTGTAGGCGTATTATTGTTCCAAGTTCTTGCGCCCTTCGGTACAAAAAGTGAATTTGTGCCCTCCCTTACCATTTCACCCCACGGTATCCTGGGCTGCTTTCAGTGTGTCTATTAACCATTTCAGGGCCCACCATACAGCTAATATACTATGGGGCTCCAATACCATTACTTGTCTCTATTTTTTAAATAGCAGTGGGCCCCTTTTTGATTAGGGACCCTGACAGGAGTAATGCTTGCCCTAGTCCTATTGGCACCCCTGGAGGTAGCAGCCACTATGGGGCCCTGAATCCTGAGGGGGCTCAAAAGCCCGGTATTGGAAATGGCACATGGTAACTGGCAGGGGTGCCAATAGGACAGTACGGGACAAGTTACTCCTGTCAGGGGCCCTAATCGCAAAAAGGGGCCCCCACTTGTATGTTAAAACGTAGAACTAGTAATGGGTGGGGCCATTTTCGATTTGGCTGTATGGGGCCCTGAACAGTTAATAGATGACTGGATGGCAGCCCTGGCTTACACACTGCACCCCTCTATAACTACGCCACCTGCCAGTCTGAACCTCCGTCCTAGTCGGGTTGTTCTTGCTGCCACCACATATATCATATGTTCTTGGACCCTGGTGCAAAAAGGGAAATGGGGCTCCTGCCAGTTACTGTGTGCCATTTCCAATACCGGTGTCTTCTTATGTGTCAGAGGGGCTTTTCGGCTCCCTCACGATGCAGAGCCCCATAGCAGCTGCTACCGATGCCCCTCCTATAGCTACGCCCCTGCTTGCAAGTTGTCCTCATCCTTTCAGTTAGCCAGTGAAAGGAATGAAGTATTTCAGCCTCTCAATTTTTTTTCTGTCATTCTTAGAAAGCCACAAATTTTCTTCACCTAAGTTGTTCCACGTATCCAGTTTACTGTTATGGATAGAGTATTACAGTTTCTTCTCACCTGTATAGGTTATAAAAATTATACGACGAAACATCTTCTCCCATTGACTGTAATGGGGTTCGAGTTTGACTCGAACATCGAACTGAACAAAACTATGTTCGAAGTTCGACTCGAACTCGAAGATTTTACTATTCGCTCATCACTACCCGATACAAGTGCACACAGTTACATTTAGTGACTCACAGGTGACGTCACTTTTCCTTTTCTTCTCCATCTGGTTCAAAATCATCCCGCGCCTTGACCTATGTATCTTCTCGCCATAACTCATGATTGAGTAGACTCTCTCACTCTCTTTTTGATATTTCACTGTTTCTCCTAATCCCCGTGATCACAGATTATGGATTGGCGGTTTTCACGATCCGAATTGAACCCTCTCTATGTTGTAGAAGAAAGAAAATCCCTCTCTGACTGCCTACTCATATTGTAACTGTCTGTTCTCCTCTCCATGTTTAATGGTTTAATATTTACTCCTCTTGTGCTCCTTGGCTCCGTTAGGTAGGTAGAGACCCTGGTAGCTAAGTATATAGGCCTCCCGTAAGTAGCTTTATCTAGGTATTTGTGTCCCCAGGAGGGTAGGGTATTATAGAGGGCCTAAAGTTGGTAAATAGGTTTATAAGTCCCTCTAGTAGGTAGGTTGGTAGATTAGGGGGCCCCAGTAGGTAAATAGTGGCACCCAGTAGATAAGTAGATTAGGGATCCTCCAGTAGGTAGGTAGATTAAGGGACCACCTGTAGGTAAATAGGGGCACCTAGTAGGTAGGTAGACTAGGGATCCTCCAGTAGGTATGAAGATTAGGGACCCACCATTAGGAAGGTAAATTAGGAGCCCCATTAGGTTGGTTGGTAGATTATCGGCTCTCTAGTAGATAGGTAAGGACTCATTTCTCCATGCTCCACCATTGGCTCAATTGGGCATTTTCTTGGCCCTCAAAACCTGCTCTTTTTTCACGCATTATGGCCCCCAGACAGGAAGCAGCAAAGGTGAAGCAATGACGTTACTTCATTGCGCTGACTGTGCAGTTACATACAGCAGGGGCCGCACAGTTCTCTCTGCCCAGCCATTCATCTGAATTGTATGCGTGCCGCACAGACATGCACACAAGTAAGATAGCTTAAATGGAAGAAGGAACAGGCTTGCAGCCTGTCCTCACAACTGGAAGGAGGCTGGATCATGGCAGGGGGCAGAGGTCGCACCAGAAAAAGGCTGGGGGGGGGGGCCTGGACAGAGAGGCAGGGGTGGGGCCTAGACAGGACAGGGCAGGGGGAGAGGCTTGACAGGACAGGGGGTGGGTGCCTAGACAAGACAGGGGGGAGAGGCTAGACAGGACAGGGGGTGGGGGCCGAGACAGGACAGGGGGGTGGGGTCCTGGACAGGACAGGGGGTTGAGACATAGACAAGACCGGAGTGTGAGACTAGACAGGACAGGGGGAGAGGTTGGACAGGGGGTTGGGGACCTTGACAGCTCTACGAAATTGCATAGAAAACAGCCATCAGGCATGTTCTTTGCTTCAGACTTACTTCTTCAATGTAATTGCAGCTGGGCCCTCTTCTATCTGTGCACTGGGCTTTCTTCCTGCAGCAGATGGGTGGACCATTCCATTCAAATCACTGATGCCCCGCCCACAGAGAGAGAGGAGTGGGCACCCGGCCTTAACGTGCGACACTCTGCAGAAGTAAGTGTAAAGCAAAGAACAGGCCTGATGGCCCATTCTCTATGTAATTGGGTAGAGTTGTGACTCAGAGGCCGGGCCTTCCTTTACACAGCGTGGGACCCTAGCGAGGCCATGATTTTCTTGTTGAACAATGAGGGCCCCACGGTTAATTCCTTTAGGAGGACCCTTCAAAGAGCTGCATTCTTGCTATTTTCAAAATTGAGGTGTCCTAAGGCTTTTTTTTTATAAAAAGTGGATAAAGGAACCATTGCTGCCTAATGCTCCTTGATCAAATATGGTTGCCAAGCGATTAAAGAGCTTTACAACACTCGCAAAACTGACAAATATTTTATCAGAAAATTCATAAACAGCAATTCACAATTTCATTTCCATTTGAGTTATTTATTGTGGGTTTTCTTTTCATTTGCCATAAAGGCTTTGATACAATTATCTAACATGTTTTTTTTATACTTCACCCTAATACAATATATCTACAGGTGCAGAAGCTTTTTTCACAAGTTCAAATAATGATAGTTGTTTTTGAGTGTTTTACACCAATATACTTCATATTTATAGTTTTTTTTTATGCTTTACATCATGAAGTACTATGATTTTTCATTGCAGATGATACTAAGCTCTGTAAAATAATTAATAATATAGAATAGAGGGCACTGTTTTATTACAAAGGAATCTGGCTAAGTTGGGAGGCGATGGGCCAGAGAAGTAGCAAGATGGAGGTTTAATACACAGATAAATGCAAGTTTATGCCCACATGGGGGCGGGAAAAATGCATTTCCATGACTTACTTGTATAACTGGGAAAATGCTGGTGTTAAAAGTGACATGGAGAAGGACTTGGGAAATCCTAGTGGACAGCTAAACTTAATTGCTAGCATGGTCTAAAGTCAGTGTCAGGCAGCAGCTGCCAAGGCAAATAGGATCATGGGGTGTATTACAAGGGACATTGATGTGTGTAATAATATATGCTACATAACTAAGTGTGCTGTCCCTCAGTTGGCCTGACAAGAGCCATGTTTTTACACATAGGTTTATCCTCTATTTCACTGGGGGGTATAGAAAACCATAAACAGCTATAAATAGGGTGATTCAAACATAAAGTCACATTAAGAGACTTGAAGAATCATGGTTGAACCACGTGAAATACATAGTCCTGTCCTTGTTTTTTAAATTTGTATTGTATTATCTTTGTATTGTAGTTGAGTTGGGGTAACGTTGTCGTGCCATAAGCAGTGTGTATTTGTTACATTGTTTTTTATTGGAAACATTAATACTGCACTGAATTGCAATTACAAGATAATAATTTAATCCTTATTTTACACTAGCTCAACAATAGAGACTATAGACGTATATAACTCGAGTTATAAAGCGAGTTTTTCAGCACAAATAATGTGCTGAAAAATCCCACCTTCGGTTAGTACTCGAGTCACTGTCGGCGCTCATATTATTGTTTTGTTCTCTTTTTTTTTAGTTCTGGGCGCTGCGATGGCCCCGTGGCGCTTACAGGGACCTTCAGTTATATGCGGCTTCCTCAGGGAGCGAATATATCCCATACCACTGAAGGCCCGAGGTACAGCTGACAGCGTCCAGGCACTTGCGGTGGCAGCACTGTTCAGCTATTCTCTTCCCCTGATGCGGAGACTCCTCGGGAGCGCATTTTGCAGGAGAGTGATTACTTGCCTACGAGCGAGTACTCATTACCTGCCATATACCATGGCCTATAGCCTGCATAGAGGACCTATAACTGGCCTATACCCTGCCTTTAGCCTGTCCTAGAGGACTCTACATGACATCATCCTGCCTATAGCCTGCCTCAGAGGATTCTATTACTGCCTAATATCCCTGCCTATAGACTGCCTAGAGGACCCTTATTACCTGCCTTATACCTGCCTATAGCATCTGCCTCAGAGGAAACACTATACCTTGTCTATACCATGCCTAGGGGTCCGATACCTGCCTATAACCTGACCTATTGGGAACATATAGCTGCCTATCAAACAGCCTATAATCTGCCTATGGGGAGACATATAGCTGCTCTATATCTGCTCCTATGTGGGGGAGGGGGGACATTATAACTGCCTATACCAGCCTATATCTGCCTAGGGGGGACCTTAAGCTGCCTATGTAATTTTATTGGTATCTATTTTTTATTTTAAAATTCACCAGTAGCCGCTACGTTTTTCACCCTAGGCTTATACTCGAGTCAATAAGCTTTCCCGGTTTTTGTGGCAGAAGTAGGTGGGTCGGCTTATACTCGAGTATATACGGTACATTGTTTCCAAACCACGTATCCTTCTGCACCAAAATAGATTTTCTTATCTATATTCAACTTCAATAAAAAACTGTCTTTTGGGCATATTCTAGCGTTTCCTCCATGACATGGTGGATTCGGCGTAAGAGGTAGCTGCATAGGACTGCTTATTATTCAAGTTCTATATCTGAGTTGCACCTGATTACAACTACACAAAGAAGTGCCTTCTCTTTTCTTTTCCCTTCCCCAACCCTTTGTGTTTTCTCTGAGTGTCAGAGATTATCCAAACATAAAGTCACAGGCAGACTGGAGACTCCAGGATTCATATAGATGCACCGCATGTAGTTAGTTGTATGTCAGCAAGACAAAACAGTAATTCTTTGAAATGTAATAAAATGTGTCTCAATAACTATCCTAGATGCTATGGAAAAATTATATTGTTCCTTCTGGATGTGGTCCCTGGAAACAAAGATGTGTGTGATAAAGTGGGGTGCTGTTGCTTTGACAAATTTTTTATGGTGCGTTTGGGAAATATGCGGTAGGAAATATGTCAAGTAATATCTGCCTTCAAAGACCTTCTAGGCAATTATTTAGACACAATTCTTTATAATGTCACCTCATATCCTGCATCAAAATCCAGAGGTTCTGATTCATTTCGATACACAAATCCAATTCTTTTATCTACATCAAAAAACATTCCATTTTGAGTTGGACCCGATCTCTGGGACTGAACAGTAAACTGTAATTAAATATATACAGACAGTTTGTTCAACGGTAAGAAACAGAAAAAAACATTATTAAAATTTTATGTCAACACGATCCACATCTCATTTTACAAACACCACCATGTACCCATAATACCATAATACTGACTCTATGCAGCTCAGTTTTCTTCTATGGTATGTCTACTGCAAGCTAGCAAATATAAAATTAAAGCAAGGAGGACAATATGGGAAGCTGCAACAATGCTTAAAAGTGGAGGAAAGAAATGAATCGCATTAGACGATCCTTCTTTTGCCATTAGGTGTTGTTGATGATCATCAGGATTTATATCCCATTTGTCCAGCACACTAAGGCTGCATATTACCTGTGCATGCTGCATTACGCCTGCTGTTGAAAGTATGCGCAGGCCAGTGCATACTTCCAACAGCGGTATTGCCCGGTCTCCTATTACTTTTCTTTACACCAATGTGTACTTGTCCGAAAGAAGTGACATGACACTTCTTTTTACAGGCATGTACTGTGCACCGGAGAAATATATCAGGTTATCATAGCACTAAATGAGTGCTATGATTTTACCATATTTTTGGGGAATACTTCACTTGCATTGCAGTGCAATTACGTGCCAAAGTACACCCCGCAAATATGCCGAGTGCACATACCCTTAGGGCCTTTTATTTACAAAGTTGTTTTCCAACAAAACTGTTATTGTTCTCTATAGCAGCCAATCTTGGTTCAGCATTTTTCCAATGCTATTATTAATTATGAAATGTATGCTCTGTTTGCTATGACTTATGACAAATGGGTTGAGCGATTGTCGTTATGGCTATAATTATGTATAAAAAT
>JAODAL010034663.1:0-25000 GCA_025379985.1 Phyllomedusa bahiana
TAGCTTCTGGAAACCCTCGCACCTGATTTATTGCGCCTTCCTCTATTATCCAGGTCTTCCAGATGGTTTGTAGTTTCTTGAAGAGTCTTAGTCTGGGTGAACAATTGGGCATGTATCTGGGAGACATATTTCCTTCTATCATCATTTGCTTCCTCTAGGTCCTCTACCCGTGTCAACATTGCTTTCAGATCATGGCGGATGACAGAGATTTCCGATCTACATGCTGCTTTGACTTCCGCTATCAAGGATCTTAAGTCATTTTTTGAAGGTAAATGGGCCACATAGTCCTTCCATTCTTGAGTTGGGAAAGTACACTGTATTTCTGTATGTGACTCTCCTGCTAATGATTCCGATGAGGAGTGCCATTGGGCCTCCCGTGATTGTTGCGCAAATAGGAGGGGGGGTTGGAGTCCCCTTGGTCTTCAGGTGGATCCCAGGCCAGGACCCGTTTTTTTTGCGGTTGGAGTTTTAGGGGGTCTCGGCATATTGCAGGTTGTTATCTCTGTGTGGGAGAAATGTCCAGAATACGATGAGCTCGGGCTAGCTATGGAGTGGAGAAGACTCTCACTCTCTATATCCGAGAGGGGTGCAGGTTGTACCTTCTCTAAGTAATTACTATTGTTAGGACGAGATTCACCAATGTCCTGATCAGCACCAGCTTCTAGCTGAAGATACTGTGCGTTATGTGCAGTTGAGTTTAGCAGGGTGGGTAGTAAATCTTGTGATGCAGTGCACTCTGAGTGATCTAACTGTCATTCATTAACAGATATCACGCTGTCTGGTTGAGGGATTATCACAGTTCCTTCTTGGGGAATGTCAGTAATAGCCAGTTCTATTTGTTGATATGCAAGTGGGCAAATCGATAAATGAGCGTCCTCTGCAGCTTTAGTATTTAACTTCAGGGATAGTGACTCAGATTGCTTTGTATTGTGTAGAGAGGAGCTGTTCCCGGGGTCAGTGTCCCAAGATGGCGGACCTCGCCCTTCTATCCCTCGTGGCGTTGTTGTTACTAATGGCGGCTCGGTCGGCTCTGTAGTCGTCAGAAGCCGCCGTATAGTGGTCTGTTGCTTTCGGGTGTGAGCCCGCGACCCCTTGGAGCCCCTCAGACCCCTCCGTCTAACCTTTGCCAGGGTTTCAACCGCCGCTCCTCTGTTCAGGCTCCGGGAGATGTTGCGTCTCAGCTTTCGGCTGCTGAGATGGAGCCACGGATTCCGTCAGGCAGATGAGATGCGTCCGGTCTGCGGTGGTCCCGGGAAGCAGCTCGCCAACCCGCCGGGAGGTGATATGTGTGCTCAGGTCAGTATCGGGTGCCGGGAAGAAGCGCGGTCTTCCTCTCACTGTCACCGCCGTTAAGCTTCCCGCCGAATCCAGCTGCCCGTCCAACGCAGCTGGAGATCTAATATAAGCGGGTCTTCCCGAGGTCGGGTGAGTGAGAAGGGTATCTCTGGTCTATAGTGCAGCTGTAGATGCGTTTTCTCAAGGGTTATTGCCAAGTGCCTCTTGATTTAGCCCCTTTTATCTGCGGTCATGTCGGAGAGCTCCTTCTTCACACTGCCATCTTGCTCAGCGCCCGGCCATGCCCCCCCGAAATTTACCATTTTCAAACTACAAAAATGACTGCGTGTAAGACAGGTAGCTATTCCACTCAAAATAGTTTATGACGAGCATCTACCAGATGTCTACTGTAGGTTGGCATCATTTTGTAATGTCTTTTTATTTTTTTACGACATTAGAGGGCTTAGAAATTTAGTATTCATTTTTACATTTTCAAGAAAATTGGCAATGTACATTTTTTTTTTTAGGGACCAGTCCACTTCTGACCTGGCTTTGAGCGGCCTGTATGTTAGATACCCCCATAAATGACTTTGTCTAAGAAACTACACACCTTAAAGTATTTCTAACAATGTTTATAAAGTTTCTTAACCCTTTAGGTAATTCACAGAAATGAAAGCAAAGTGTAGATGAAATTTCAAAATGTTACTTTTTTTTGCAGATTTTCATTTTTTATCCATTATTCACTGGAACACGGCACATGTGACCAGGGAAATGCAACTTAAAGGGAACCTGTCACATAGGTTGTGCCCCCCTTGCTGAGGACAGCACAAGCTAGTGTCAGACCTGCTGTTTCCAGTGCTGTGTCCCTTATTCTGTAAGATGCAGCAGTTTTAGAGCATTTACCCCTCAAATCTTATTCATGAGCAGGTGTTAGCCCCGCCCACCAAAGGTTAGCTCCGCCCACTGACAGTTATTCACATGTTTCTACCTATTCAAAGTAATAGGTTTGTCAGTTGAGGTGGGCGGGGCTAGCCTCAGGTGGGCCGGGTTTGAAAAAAACTGACACTGAAGGACTCTTCGAATGACTCTTCTGGCTTAAAACTGCAGATTTGAGCAATAAATCCACAAAAACTACACCATCTTACAGAATAAAGGACACAGCGCTGGAAACAGCAGGTCTGACACTAGCTTGTTCTGTCCTCAGCAAGGGGGGCAAAAACTATGTCACAGGTTCTCTTTAATATTTATTCCCCAGATTCTGCCGTTTTCAAATATCTCCCATATGTGGCCCTAGTGCGCTATTTGGCTCAACCACAAGCCCCAGAATAGGAGGAGCACCTACCGGACTCTGGGTCTCATTTTCATTACGATTTTATTTAGGCGCCATTTCAGGTTTGCGGACACCCTGAGGTGCTAAAACTTAATAAACACCCCTAAAAAGACCACATATTGGCAACTACACCCCTAAAGGAATATATCCAGGGGTGCAATGAGTATATTGACCACAGAGGTGTTTCACAAATTGTTTTAATGGTAGGCTGTGAAAATGAAAATATTTTATTTTTCCAGCAATCTGCAATTTTAGCTTAAAATAAAAAAGCACCCCGATTTTTTTTACGCAATTTCCACCCATAAATAGTACCCTATTTATGGGTGGAAACTGCTGTTTGGGTACGTGGCAGGGTGTACAAGGGCTTTTGGAACGCAGATTTAGGTGGATGCCATGTCACATTGGAAAAACCACAAAGCAACAGAAAAGGTGAAACATTCCAGAAGTCGCCCAATTTTGGATTCAGCACCCCTCATGTATCTCATCTAGGTGTGTGTTGTGCATATTGGGTGCACATGTGTTCTGTTTTTTTAGCATTGGACCCTGAAAATGGGGTGAGGGAGGGAGAAACCCAATTTATATTTTTTTATGTCGAAGCACTTTAATTAAAAAAAAGGGGTTTTTTATTGTGTAAAACAATATCTATGCATCGCTGTCTTCTGATAGCCATAACTTTTTAATTTTTCTGTAAAGGCTTTTTTTTTGTGGGGTGAACTAACATTTTAATTGGCACCATTTTGGCATTTATATGAGTTTTTGATTGCTTTTTTTCCATTTTATGTGCTTGTTTTTTTTACGCCATTCACCGTGTGGGTTAATTAACATGACAGATTTATAGGGTAGGTCGTTACACAAGAAGCAAAACTAAATATGATTACTTTATTTTTGTTCTTGTGATTTGGGTTTGTAAAGTGGAAAAGAGGTGGCGTACATGTTTTTATTTTTTGTGTTTTACTCTTTTTTTTACTTTTTTAATTTTTCACATTTTTTTTTCACTTTTTCCCATAGGGGATTTGTATCAGTGATCCTCAGATCACTGATACAATAGAGATCAGTACAGAGCAGAACTGATCTATACTGGTATCTATGACAACTGTCAGTTACCATGCCCGGCAATGCCCACAATGCATTGCAAGGCATGGTGATATCACTGACAGCCCGAATGCTTTAGAAAATCATCTGGGCTGTAAGATACTTACACATTCTGGCCTCTGATATTACTGCTTCACTTTCTCAGGTGTATAATGTACAGGATTAACCCTTTACACACTGAGTTAACCCTTTATGTAAATTACAGATTCATAGCACTATGATTTAAAGTGATGATACTGTATTAAAAGGGATTTTACCACAAAGTCATTTTATACTTCTTTTATCCAGCATTAGCTTTCAGTGTGCTGAAAAGGGTGTGTGTGATTTGTTTGAATTGCATATCATGTGACCCAGCAGGCTGCCATCACCATGCTTTCCTTACATGCTTTCCCTATGTAAAGAGCTCTGAGGAGTTACAATGTAGTTGAGTGGGTAGAGATTCTGCCTTCTATCATAGGGGTTTTAGGTTCAAATCCCTGTAATCACCAAACATTTTTTTATCAATGCAAATAACTGATTGAGTTTTCTGTTTTCTTTTTATTTATTTGCACTGTTTGAATAATTACTAAAGAGTACAGAGGACAGGGGTAGTATGTCAGCACCTTAGGTTGAACACTCGCTCAGCAGTGAGTGTGTGTGATTACTAAGCAGGGAAGAAACTTGCAGCATCTACCTGAGAGAAGAGGTGATGTCTGAGCATGTGCAGCAAGACTGATGAGCTCTTGTCCCTGGTCGTATCCCCTAGAGACGAGCTGTACACTATGGATCACTAAGGTAGCAGGTAAAACAAAAAAACTACACAATTTTAAATCATGATGAATGGTGAAAATGTTTATTATTTAATTTGCAAGCTTCCCACGTCAATTTTACTTGGTGGCAAAACCCCTTTAAACTGCATTGATAATGATGATGACATATTTGTACCGAAGAGTCATGCATTGGTTCATTTATCCACCTTTATTTAGTAGTTTGAAGGAAGTGTTAATGACCTCTGAATGAACTTTGTAGGGTATTATTTCTATGGAATGATGAGTTAAGTTCACTTTGAGTTAAGAATTTAAGTCACTGTGAGTGAACTGTTTTTGTGAAAGGCTATGTCTACACAGCTTAAGTTAAAATACTGTCTAAAATCCAATGGCATTTTAACATCGCTGTTCTGTGTTTTTTGGTGCAGATTTGTGTTAAAAACCACAGTCAGTTTTCAGAATTGCCACGAGCCCTATAAATTGAATGTACGGGAATCTGACGGCAATCCTGCAGAAGATACAGCAGGAATCCGGTTATTACTAAACCAACTGGAAAAAATCTGTGCTGTGAAGACTACAGCACAAATTTTTCATTGCAGTCTACACCGCGCTGGTACAATCAGATTTTCGGGAGATTTTGAATACTGAATCCGGCAAAAATCCGACGAGAATCCAGTGCTATGTAGACTTAGCCTAAAGGCTCCCGCCAGCAGCAGAAGACAGTGGCTACTATGGTTACTAGGAAGGAGGGGTTGAGGTGAGTTAGGGCATGTTCACACAACAGATTTGAACGCGGTTATGCCGGTTAACAGAGGGAGGAAGCTCCCTCTGACCATCGGCACCCTGCAAACACAATCCTGGGGAGCTTATGGATGCCATGGTACCCGGAGGCCAAATAAAGCCTCTGGGTCTGCCATGCATAGAGTCTATTATGTTCTCCTAGAGACAGAGTCTGACAGGCTGCCTGTCACTGGCATAATACATAGCAATACAGTAGTGTACAGCAATGTCTTGCTATGTATTATAAAATCATTTAGGTGATCACATAGTGTAGTCCTATAGAGGGACACAAGTAAAGTAAATATTAAAGAACAAACACAAAAAGAGAAAAACACAATTAATGGGGTGGTCAAATCATTCAAAATGAAAAATTTAAGGTATTGCTGCTAAATTTAAAAAAAAAATCAAACAAACAAACCTCCAGCATTGGCTCCCAGGTATTTTGTGTTCTTCTTGTCTCTGCCCAAATGGGACATGACTGCTGTATACACTGATTGGTCACAACCTTACATCACCATTTAAAGCTGTTCACATCCAAATGATTTTGCTGTGTCCATAATGATCCAATCTATACAATGATCATGTTATCTATTCTATACTTGCCAACTCTCTCAGAACGTCCTGGTGACTCCTGCAAAGAAGGAAGATCTCCTGGACTACTGGGAGAGCTGGCAAGTCTCCGGCCACTGCTCTTTATATAGTAGTGGAGCCAGGGTAGTGCGTCATGAGTTGCTGCCCTAATGTTACGTGGAAAAGAGGGCCTGTACTGCAGCTAGACTATATAATCTAGCTACAGACATGTGCTTGGCCATCTTGCCTTGAATTTACTAAGGGACGACTGTTGCTTACTTTCATAGGCAAGGTTAAAAACGTATGCTCCGCTTCTTGCCTCCTCACGGCCGCGTCTCTGGCTTTGGAGAAAAGTTGATTGATGTGGTATCACCCAGCTTTCCTGGATGCTGAATAGGCTATTCAATGTCTAGGGAAGCTGGGAGATGTCACATCCACAGTTAACTTTATTCTAGATCTATTACACAGTTTTGTAAAGGGGTTGTGGCTTATGTGAAAGTGGTGTGTCTTGTAAAAAGGGGGTGTGTTACATGCAACTCAATATCTTGCTCAAGACCACTTGGTATTATGCAATGAAGGTAGTACTGATAACAGTCACAATTACCCCAGGCAAACCCTACAGTTCTATAAAGTTCTGCTGGGAAATTGAGTTGCCCTCATGCTACTTTGTGCAGTCTATTTCAACAGTTCTGTCTAAGGCCGTGTTCACACGGCTTATTCAAGCCGTAATTGTGGGCCGGATGCCGCCCACAATACGGCTTGAATAAGGAACGGGGCTGGGGGCGGGACGGGGCGGGGGCACGGCGGCGGCGCTGCTCGCCGGCCCCATAGACATTCATTATCCACGGCGCGTATTGCGCCTGGATAATGTGCGTGTCACTGTCTCCCCGCCCGGCGGATTCGCCGAGCGCCAAGAAGAGACGGAATCCATAGTTCTCTATGAGAACTGTGGATTACCATAATGACTGCGATGGATTGGAGCCGTACTGAAGCGCAGTACGGCGCGCAATACGGCTGCAATCCGCGCCGAAATAAGCCGTGTGAACATGGCCTAAGAGCAAAGACCAGCAGAGTGGCCTGAAATGACACCCCCATTCCGCTGCCAAATGGACACAGGAGTTTGTCGTTATCTCATGCAGCAATTAGTGGCCACATAGGTGCGTGGTTCTTAGCTGCATCATGGCTGTGCTGAAATCACGCCTTGTATTCACACTACTCCTGGAATAACTTGGTTGTCAGACCAACCTGATTGTTTTTATGAAGAAGTGAGTAGAGGTCTGGATAGCAGGGCAGCTGTGGATATATTATTTTTAGACTTTGCAAAGGCGTTTGACACTGTCTCTCATAAGCGTCTATTCGGTAAATTAAAGACTTTTGGTTTAAAAAATAACAGTGTGTAATTGGATTGAAAACTGACTATCGGATAGTACTCAGAGAGTGGTGGTAAATGAGTCCCCGGTTATGAGTGGGGTGGCCCAGGGCTCAGTATTAGGTCCTTTTTTAGTCAATTTATTTATTAATGATATAGGGGAGGAGATTCATTGCATTGTTTCTATTTTTATCAGATGATACCAAGCTATGTAGGGTAGTGCAATCTATGGAAGATGTTCATAAATTGCAAGCAGACCTGGACACACTAAGTGTTTAAGCATCCTCTGGGCAAATGAGGTTCAATGTGGATAAATGTAAGGTGTGGGTCCTAATAATCTGTGTGCACCATATGTCATGGGGGGTAGTAGAAAACTGGGAGAATTGCTGGTTGAGAAAGATTTGGGTGACTCGTAGATCATAGATTACAGAACAGTATGCAACGTCAATTAGCTGCCTCTAAGGCCAGCAGGATATTGGTATCCATTAAAAGAGGCACAGACTCTTGAGACGGCAGTTTTTCTGTTGGATGTTGATGTATCACATTATCAATTCATATCATTTTGGTTCTGCACTTATATGTATTCCACTAAAGGAAATTTTATTTTACCTTGGGGATTTTTTTTTTGATTTTTTCACCGCTCAAAAGACAAGGGGACAGTCCCTCCATCTGGAGAATAAAGGATTCGATCTCCAGTCTCCAGAGGAGAAAAGCCTCCATTACTATGAGAACTGTAAATCTGTGGAATAGCGTGCCCAAGGAGCCAGTCACAGCAGCAGGGGTGTCGCCAGGAAGATTCATTCGGGGCATGAGCCCCGAATAAATCTGCCTGTGCCCCGAATCTCGGTGGCTCCAGGCTGCTGCCGTGGGCCTGGAGCGCTCCTTAGTGCGGGCGGCGCCTGCCGATCTCTCTGACTGTGCGGCCATTTCACAGCGGCTGCGCAGTCAGAGTCGGGGAGGAGGCAGGACGGTAAGCGCTGTACATACACCTCAGTGTCGCTGGAGGCATGACGCACCGCTGTCTTCACCCCCCGGCAATGCTGGGATCCTCTAAGCCGGCAGCTTAGCCGGTCGAGGAGGTCTCTGGCCCCGCGAGACGGCGTATTTAGCGTGATGACATCACGCTGCTTACACCATTCTCAAGCTGCAGGACCTGGACGCATGGACCGTGCTGAGGTGAGTAGGTTTTTTTATTTTATTTTTATTAGGTAAGCGGGGCATATTACTGGCAACAGGGGGCATATTATTGGCTAAGGGGGCATATCACTGGCTACAGGGGGCATATGTGGCTAAGGGGGCATATTACTGGCTACAGGGGGCATATGTGGCTAAGGGGGCATATTACTGGCTACAGGGGGCATATGTGGCTAAGGGGGCATATTACTGGCTACAGGGGGCATATTAATGGCTACAGGGGGCATATGTGGCTAATGGGGCATATTACTGGCTACAGGGGGCATATTACTGGCTACAGGGGGCATATGTGGCTAAGGGGGCATATTACTGGCTACAGGGGGCATATGTGACTAAAGGGACATATTACTGGCTACATGGGGCATATTACTGCCTAAAGAGGGCAGTAACCTAGCTACAGAGGGCAGTAACCTAGCTACAGAGGGCAGTAACCTGGCTAGAGAGGCTAATAACCTGGCTAGAGGGGGCAGCAACCTGGCTAGAGGGGGCAGCAACCTGGCTAAAGTGGGTACAACCTGGCTATAGGGGACAAATATTTACCTACAAGGGGTAATTTTTACCATTTGGGGCACTATAGATGGGGATTTTGTATAGAGATAGGAAATTGTAGAGAAATGCTGATAAAATGAGGAGTCTAAGATGTTTGTTTTGCAAATTTTTCAGTGAAGAGTTGTGGACGGTAGAAGACATCATGGCGTCTGGGACAGATGGAGAAAAAGAAGAGAAAGAGAACAACTCTTCAGAGACGTCTCCTGTAAGTCACTAAATGTAACTGCAGTGTAATCACTTATAGTTCTCCTGAGCCTACATACAAAGGTTTTTCTCTGTAAAAATAAATCCACAGTTCACAATGAGACACAAAACATTCCTCGTGAACCCAGCCCTACTCAGAAAAACTTAAGGGCCCGGGCCTCGGATGTTTTGGGACCCTAGCAACGCCCCTGCACAGCAGGAACAGGAGAGGGCTTCAAAAGGCTTAGATAAACACTTACTACTAAATAATATTTACACTTATGTAGTATAAAACATCAGGATCCAGTCTGATGGCAATTCTGAGATCAGGAATGAAATATTCCTTTAGGGCAGATTGGTTCTTGCCTTATGGATCCCATAGTCTTCATCAGTAGGAGAAACTAAGATTAGTAATTCCCTATCATCTTCCCTTCATCTTCAATTTACCCACCCTTGGTTGAAATTTATGGACATATGTCTTTTTTTTGCCCATACTAACTATGGAACTTAATAAAAAAACAAAATGAGACAAACTGTGGCAAAACACAATCAGTGGTAGAGACCTGTGCTGTGCTACTACCACAAAATCTGAAAATATTTAGATGTAGGTCAGAAAAGAGCTTTAGTTTTTTCTTCAGTAAATCTTTGTATAAGTTGCAATTCACATAATATACCGCTACCTGTAGATAATATACTGTATATTATATGCTAGTAGTATAACATACCGGGTCAGATGTATGAACCTGTTTAGGTCTAAAACTCACTTTTTTGTCCATAGGTTACTAAGGGGAAAAGAGTGAGTTTTAGACCTAAACAGCTTCATACATGTTAGTTATAAAAGCAGTAGAAGAGTGAAGACATCAGGCGATACCTATTAGATGGTCAGCTTTCGGGAGTACTGGCTCTCTTCGTCAGACATGATGTTATACAAGAAACTGACTTTTTATATTTCAAAGTTTACCATCAAATATACTTAGTTATCCTCTAAATGTTATCGCCTGATTTCTTTACTCTTCTACTGTATATGATATATGCTGCATATGCAGTTTTTCCAAAACTAAAATCCTTATGCACTTTTATAGAGTTTCACTTGGGGGCAGCACAACTCCATGTTATTCTTCAAATGTCCTCATAGAAAGTGATAAGAGTACAGAGGTCTGACAGTGATAACAAACGCAAAATACACTATTTTCAATTAATATCTGATGTAACGCTGTATCTCTGCTTCGGTTCTTAGTGCTCCAGGATCAGGGCTGCTAAGCAGTTTCCTCACTGCTGCTTCTATTTGATCTGTTCAAGGGAGAAGACATTTTGAGAGCAGGATAAGGGATAGTGAGGATCTATGATCTCTAAGGCGATGTTTAGACAGTAAACTAAAAATACCATCGGAAATCCTACATTATTTTGACTTCGCTGCACCGCTGGTTTTTTGCATGATTTTTGTGCAAAAAAACACTGTAGGATTTTGGATTCCCGGTTCTCCAGTAAATGGGCTGCACGGGAATCCGACAGATATCTGGCGGTACGTAGAACATGTTCTGTCTTCCACTGGACGGATTGAGGCTTCAGTAGAAAAAATGTACTGTTTAGACTACAGCACAAATTTTCTATTGGTGTCTACACAGCACTGGGTACAGTCGGATTTTTGACAGATTAAAAAAAAACTGAGCCCGCTGAAAATCCGCCGAGAATCCGGTGCTGTGTAGACATAGCCTATAGGTTTATTTCACGACTTTGTTTTTCAAATATAGTTTTAATGAGGTAATAAAATAGCATCCCCACATTTTACCATAATTTTCATTATTTTATTGTTCCTTGTATTGAAATGTTTTTCTGTTCCCTTTAGACTGTGTCTACACAGCTATGTGAAAATACCGTCCAAAATCCAACATCATTTTCACATCGCTGGACCGCGTTCTTTGGTGCAGATTTGCATTAAAAACTGCAGCCTGTTTTCGGATTTGCCATCTGCTCCATAAATTGAATGTACAGGAATAAGACAGCAATCCTGCGGAAGATCCAATGGACTACAGCATAGCTTTTTCACTGCGGTCTACACAGCACTGGATACAGTCGGATTTCAAAATACCGAATCCGCCATAAATCCGATGAAAGACCCGTGCAGTGTAGACTTAGCCTTATGGTCGGCTCACACGTTGAATCTAAAAAAAAAACGCAACAAAAACAACCTGCTTATTTGTAATTGACTCCAATTTCTCCTTTATTCCAGAGAGAAGGGAAACATCTCTCCTTATAGAGAGCACCAGTTAAGGTGTGTAGTTTGATTGCCTTTTAGCCCACTACTAAGCATCTGCATATCACAAGGCATTATGGGAAAGGAGCTGGAAAGCTCACTGCGCCCTCTATAGCTTCACTGAATCAGAAGTAAATTGAGGATTTGTTACAACCTATAGAGGGCGCAGTGAGCTTTCCAGCTCCTTTCCCATAAATCCTTTATTCCAGATCAGAGTTAATTACAAAACCGCCTGGATTAAAACAAACACGTGATTTTTTTTAATCACTTGTGTTTTTGATGCAGTTGAAAAGCGCAGCATGTGAACTCAGCCTTATCGGTTCCATTAACAGGCATAATTGTGGGCAGAGCAGGATCTCTTGATCACACATTTGATACACAATCTCTTTTCCCCTGTTGCCATCAGTCTAGTCCTCTCCATATTTCCTCTGCACATAAGGATACATACACTAGAGATGTTGCAGTTTTGCTGCAATTTTGGAAAATTTCTTAAAGTATGATTAGACCATAACTCTTAGCAGGGATCAAACGCAAGTTTGTTCTTCTTCTGTGCTTGAAGATCTAGAGAGTGCACTATTGAGTGCAAATTATCTGACAAACAGAAAAGTCACTGGACTTGCACAACATAGACGGCCACTTCTCTAGCTTACAGTATAATGGCAAGCTACTGTGTGACAGGCAGAGAAGAAGCTGATTCTTACAGATTGCCCTTCTGTATTGTAGAACAGTGGATTGAGGACTTTGGCAGTGAAACACACACAATGAGCATGTGCGACCACCAGTCATGGCCACACTAGGAGGACGCGCTCATATTAGCAATATTTTGAACACCAGGGCGAGAAGAAAATTACAAGTAAAAATCACAACGCTTTACAGTAACTTTGTTTTACATATTTTGACTAACACAAAATCTATGTTATGGGGAATTATTAATCTTAAAGGGGTTTCCTCACTACAAAGATTAGCTTTCAGCACTAAGGGACAGATAAATGAAGACTTTTTCAAAATACATTGGTCAATAGATTTTACCTTACTGCTGAGATAGACAGAGTCATGTTGGGCGACCGGTAGGGGTGGGATTGCGCCAGTATTCTGGTGTGCTTTCAGCGCAAAAGCTGCCGCAGCCCTGTTCTCTAGATGTTTAAGCAGGTGCACTCCAAAATAAGATGTGGGGGCATTCTGGGGGCGTGTCGCACCACAAACGTATGATTTTATTCATTCATACATGTTTGACCCCAAAACTAGGCGCATAACTGTTAGAACAGCCAGACCAAGTTAAAAATGGTCTACCTGAGCTTGAGTTGTCGCAGTGGAACTGGATATGTATGACCTGCAGAAGAACAGGTCCATACATACTGCTGCATTCTACAATGCTTTAAAACGATTTAGAACTGGCATCTATGCGCCTAGTTCATACCTGTCGCCCTTTATGTGCTCTGAGTGCACACAGGTTTCTATGGTTTCCTGGTTCCCAGACCATAACTTTATTATCTAAAAGAGCAGAGAGCTTAGAGCAGGGAGTGATTTCACCCCATGAAAAGATTGAGCTTCAAACAAACTATATCTAACAAGATTACAGATAAGAACTGTTTTCAGTCCTCACAGCACATGCAACTTGTGTTTACTGAAGAGATAAAATCTCCTGCACTTGCCAGTGTAATGGCCACTTACAGAGACACTAGATATGCTAATCACTGCTATAGAACCACCCACAGCCTGAAGAGATAGAGTGTGTAAAACTGCTTGTGACTCAGGGATAACGCCTTTATTACAATTACCATGTGCTGTAGGAATTCTGCCCAACTGCTCACCATCTCAGATGTCAGAAGATGTGCAAAAGTTTCACATTTTACATATTCTAAGCTCTTGTGTAGTTATTTTTGTCGACAATATCAGCTGAATATAGAAACCTATATACACTAACTAACAATCCTAGCAGATACGTGAAAATCTTTTACTTGACTGCCCTAGTTCTTTCGCTGCTGACACTCCTAGGGCCGGAGCAGGAGTATCTGATTCAAACTGTATATAATCTGAATATAATGCAAATTTACTGGCAATTCCTAAAACTTGTCACCAGAACCTCCCAGTGTTAACACTATGGTCTGCTGGGCCAGTACAACCATAGACCCTCAGAGTGGAGAGTAGAAACAAAGAGCATCTTAGTGTCACTTACGCTTACCAGGCGCCGGCTATCAGTGCTGACATGTGTGGCACCCATGCTTAGCACAGAGACGGGCCAGGAGCTTCACATTGAGGGATTGTGGTCAGGTGAGTAAGTTATTTTGTTCTTATTTTTACACTAATGGAGCCTAAACTCTGCCTATCTAACTATATGGCCCCTGTAGCTACCTAAAGCCTGCTTGCCTACCTATATGATCCCCTATAGCCTACCTAAACCCTGTCTGCCTACTTATATGGGCCCCTAAAACAAACTAAAAACTGCCTACCTACCTACATGGCCCCTATAGCCTACTTAAACCCTGCCTGCCTACCTACCTATATGACCCCCTATTACCTACCTAAACCCTGTCTGCCTATCTATATGGGCCCCTATACTGTAGCTACATAACACCTACCTACCTACATGGCCCCTGTAACCTACTTAAACCCTGCCTGCCTACATGGGGCCTCTATACCCTACCTAAACCCTGCCTACCTACCTATATGACTCCTATAGCTACCTAAACCCTGCCTACCTGGATGGACACATGTCGTTTTCCAACTTTACTATGAAACTATGTCACTACCTACAAATTTGGGTGCCCCATCCAATAGTTTTCTAAGGGGCACAGGCTTCTCTAGTTATGCTTTTGTTAGTGGGGTGACAATTTTGGTAGTCTGAGGCTAGAAAAGTTTAGCCATGGAAGAGGGCGGCTTGCAGTACTCTGTGTAGGCTTTTGAAGGGGTATCGGCTAAGCATCTTATCAGCCTAGATGGAGTTAGCTCTGGGGTAGTCTGTAGGGCTGTGGAGAACAACAACAGATGGGACGGTGTAATAAACTCAGTGTAAGCTGTAGATATCTCATATTAGGGTTAAGGATTCTAGTCCAAATAGAGATAAGCTGGTAGCTCCAGTGGAGATCTAGTTTCTATTGAAGCTTGATATGTGGCTTTATTGGTCAGGCCAGAAGTGTGGCCTGGTTGTTTAGTCTTCTTGAAGTATCAGGGAATGAGCTGGATAGTTGACAGAAAGGGTGGAATAGTGGGGACCTATGAAACCAGGAGTGGAAGTCAACCTCCTGATCAGATATAGCGAGGCCCTTTAGCCTCGTGTAAGCTTTGTTCATCTCCTCTGTGCATGTTTGCCACATTTTTTAACATTTTTCAATAAATATTGGTCTTTTATTGGCCTTCGGACTGCTGGACCATACTTTTGTTTCTCTACAGAGCGAGGCCCTTTAGGTCAGGACCTGAGAATTGGAGACTTGTGTGTACCCTAAAGCTATGTCTACCCGACAGTGATTTACTGTCAGATTTTTAAGCAGATTCGGTATTTAGAATCCACAAAAATCCAACTGTGAATCATCCCCATAGACCTCAATAATAAATCCGAGCTGTAGTCTACACATGAGGTCGGATTTTATGAGGTAGGATTTCAAACCTGAAAACAGGGTCAAAAAAATTCTAACATGTTCTATGAACACTATATAATACTATATCGATGGCTTATAGTACTGTTCAGTTGAAAAGGCCTTTGCTGAACCGTAACGGTCTGTCATCCATTCTTTAATGCGGAAAACAACAACCATGGACACTAAGTAAGAAATATTCAGTTTTCCAAAGTAAAAGCAAGGCAGTATAGGCTGGATAGGCTCATTTTAATACAACTTTAAAAAAAATTGCTATAGATAGTAATATTACTTTTTGATTTGTCTTATTCCACATTCCCATGGTTCCAGTTTAGGTGTTTTGAGCCATTCTTCATATTTTTCTCGTAGACAATATGTGTGATTCAGTAAGCGACCAAAACAACGGCATCTAAACTTGTGTATAATGATGATAGGTCACAGTCACATTTGGAATATATCTCAAAAAGTGTACAGAAAAGATTGTCTACTGCATGAAAGTGTCATCACGTTAACTCACCAGTGTGTTTTGCCTCATGATACTCTCAGTAGGGCTGATTTTTTACCAACATTGATGGTTGAGGAAGAGGAAGCTTATTGTTATTCCTCATGGAGATTGTCTGCTGTCTATAGATGGGTGCTTTTCCCTTTCAGGGGGACTCAGGTTTGGCTAACATCCTTAGTCATGTTGCAAAGCTCATTAAAGGACTGGTCATTGAGTAGACACCTTCAATAAGTAGCTCTCAAAATGCCTCTTTCTTCTTTTTTAGAGGAGATTTGCATACTATACCCACATTGGTCATGGTACATCATGGAAAGAGTACTACATCAAGGATAATACATCTTATACATACACATTCCAATATCAGTAGCACACTATCAACTAAAGAAACTATCAAAGGGGAAATAGGAATTTTTGAAAAAGCATTTCTGCTATTTAGGATACAAGACAAATTTTTGAGGTTCTTAGTTCACATTTTTGATCAAAACTGCTTAAGCCCACCTCTGAAACTTCAACGGGACCTCAAAGCCGGGTGGGTCCTACACTATTTTGTTACCTCTCTTGGGGACTGTTCAGACCTTCATACTTCAGGGAGTGAGCGCACCAGCTTCTATGTACACTGCACTGATTTAAAAGCCTGTGAAGGTGGGTGGAGTGCAGAAAACCAAAATGGAGGCATCCACTCCTCCATACACAAACTAGAAAAAATATATGGTTTTGCACATCCCAAAAAACCACCTTCACAGGCTTTTAAATCAGTGCAGTGTACATAGAAGCTGGTGCCTTCACTCCCTGAAGTATGGAGGTTTGAACAGTTCCCAAGAGAGGTGGCAAAATAGTGTAGGACCCACCTGCATTGAGGTCCCGTTGAAGTTTCGGAGGTGGCTTAAGCAGTTTTGATCAAAAATGTGAACTAAGAAATGCTTTTTCAAAAATTCCTATGTCCCCTTTGATAGTTTCTTTAATACATCTTATACAGACCAAGGAATTCCCAGATAGTCTAACAGCACAGTTTCAGGTCCTATAAATACTACGTAGAGATTATCTTATCAGCATCTACACTATCTAACAACAAATAATGGTTTTCCTCCTCCATAATCTAGGTTGAAGATAAAGTGACTGACAGCCGTTGACTGTCTGGAGGGACAGACTCACTCTTAAGCTGCCTATGTACACACCATCTTAGTCAAGTAGGTAAAAATCCAAAGTGATCAGATGTAAGAACCATCATTTATGCAATAACTACAAGCGGACAAATAAATTGCAATAGCTTTCTAGAATCATATGACTGCCCTTACCTTGTCTATAAATATTGTAGACAAGACAGAATAGACTGAGTGTGCCCTGGCAATTAGAAGCCAAGGAACCTTGTCAGACTTCCTACCCGCTTAGCTGCCCCCTATATAAGAATCTCATCATTACTCAGTAAGGGCCCTTCAACATGGTCCAATTATTTAGGGAACAGGTATGAATATAAGAGGTCATAAAAAGGTCCATCACACATTCGGCATGGGGAAAGAGAAGAAATGATCACTCAAACAATTTTCAGCCGCCAGATTGTCTGCTTTGTTCGACAGCACAAACGACAAGCGTTTTATGCCAACGTAAACGATCCAAGAAGTCAACAACTGTACAAATGCTGATTGGGGACATGTCTACACTGGCCAATGATTAGCTGATTGTATGCTGTCCTAGTTTTAATTTCTGGTAATGGGTCATGTAAAAGTTAAAATTTGTCTAAGGACAACATATGTATAAAGTTTGAATGTTCTCTCCATGTTTGCATGGGTTTTGTTCCACACTCCCAAAAAATACTTTTGTTCTAGAAAAAAATGTTTGGAAATTGGCCCTAGTTTGTGGATCTGAAATAAGGAAATTAGATTATAAACCTCCATGGAGACAAGGACATGAATGGTGACTTAAATGGTCTCTGTACAGCACAAAATAAGCAACAGATATAAATAATAATTAATGGGGTTTTGGCATGAAGTAAAATTGATGTGTGAAGCTTGCAAATGAAATAATAAACATTTTCATCATTCATCATTATTAAAAATTCTGCACTGTTTTTAATTTAGCTGCTCCTTTAGTGATCCATTGTTTATAGCTCGTCTCCAGGGGATACGACCTGGGCTGAAAGCTCCTCACTCCTGGTCAGACATGCTCAGACATCACCTCTCCTCTCAGGCAGCTACTGAGTGTTCATCCCCAGGTGCTGTCATTCTACTCCCGTCCTCTGTCCTCCTTAGTAATTAGTCAAACAGTGCAAATAAAAAAAAAAGAGAAACCTCAATGAGGTCTGTGATAAAGAGAAAAAAAATTAACAGGTTTGGTTCCTGCAGGGATTTGAACCTAGGTCCCTTGTTCTGTGAGGCAAAAAAACTTTACCTCTGAGCTACATTGTAGCTGCTCTCTACATAAACAGACCTGTCTTTGACTAGAGTGGGGAAAGTCCTGGTGATGTCATCCTGCTGGGTCACATGATATGCAATTCAAACAAATCACACACGTCCCCTTCTGAGCACACAGAGCTGAAGAGCTGGTTGCAGGAGGTATGAAATGAGATTATGGCAAAACCCCTTTAAATTCTGCTACATGTTAGGCTATATTCAGATGGCGTAATTGCGTCTCGTACAGTACGGCCACAATTACGCCGGGTGATTTGGGAGTCGCACTGATCAGCGCGTACTCCCGCGGCGCGGGGGAGCCGGCAGCTCGCCAGCCCCATTAACATACATTACTCAGGGCGCGCATTCGTCGCAAGTAATTGACATGTCACTTATCTCCCCGGGAGTACAATACGATCGTACTGTACGAGCGGGGAGAGGAGGTGTAATCCATAGTTCTCTATGAGAGCTATGGATTACCATAATTTCGGCGCGCATACCGCTCGTATTAGAGCGCAAATACAATGCGAACTGCGCGCCGAAATTAGCCCAGGTGAACATAGGATGGCTTTACATGTTTTGATGTGAAATTTGCTGATCCTGCATCAACTTTGTTAACATTTTAGATTTGTAATCTATATTGATCGAATTTGTACGTTTAGGTCGTAAATGACATTCACTGAAAGAAGTTGAATAAAACTTATGACAAAAGTAAAAGATATCCAGCATTCACCCAAACACAGACATGTAAGGGACAGTTCTGCTCCATTAAAACGTAGCACTCCATTCGAAATATTGAGTTCTTATCTAAATTTATTGGAATTTTGTATTGGTCTTGCTTGCATATGTTTGGTGCTGTTTTAGTTGCAGACATAACAAGGACATCAATGGTAAGGGAAGGAGGACACACGGTCTCTCAGCAGCAGCTGAAAGTAGACACAAAGGCTCCAGTAATAAACTGCTGATAAAACAAAAATAGGGATTTTGGCATCTGGAGAGTTTTTCAAGCTACAGAAGGAAGCTGGGTCTTTCCATATGTTGGACAGTGTCCTGAGGAGTGGCTGTTATCACAGCACATGGTGGACATCTGGAGGTAAAGGAAACACCAAGGAGCTGCTATAAGTGGCTAAAGATCCCAGCAGGAGGAAGAAGAGGAACTGATCAGAGCCAGAGAATCAGGTTCACAGTCCTGGCATGTCAGCGCTGATTGATAGCCTACTTGGGCACAATAGATGGTGGCCCATGAAGAGATTTATCAAACAGTGAGATATCTCCTTTGTCTGTGCTCCTGCTTGGACATAAGGGTAACTGATGGTGACTCAGATCAATCCTATCATTCATTTTGCTGCTGTACAGGCTAATTATCCTTTTATGAAAATCTGATGTGAAATGCAAAATAAAAGCATTTATGTTCTGAATCTGACTGATGTACAGAAATCTAGTACCGCCACCATGGTGAATGCAAGAGAAGGAGTGAAGGATATGACAATTGGCTATTAATTCACCGTTGCTAATTAACATGTCATTCACTGGTCCATAACATCACTATGGAATGACTTATTCATGACTGTGCCTTGCAGTTCTTTATATGTGACAAGTGGCATTATAATATTAATAACAAGCCAAAATATATACAGAAAATTCATGCAAAATGGACGTTGTAATTTGTATATCGTGTATTTCAAATGTAGTAATAAAGTTGATGTAGGGAATATGCTACAAAATAGATTTAACTCTACCAATTTGTGGTAAGAACAGTGTCAAGAGTGACCTATGTCTCTGGAGGACAATTGGAGTCTAAGAAAATCAATAGAGGTTGGATAAATTAGAATGATGTTTTCAGTGGTTTGGTGGGTTGTCCCACCATATACATTGATGGCATATGGATGGGATTTGACATCAATGTGGGATAGGGGCGGGTCCACCTCTGGTACCCACACTCATCTCAAGAAGAAGCCCCAAAAACTTCATGTGGTTTGTCATCAATGTGTGCAGTGGGACAACTCTTTTAAGACTATTTATTGTACAGAAGAAAGCAGCGTCGTCCGCCCGCACTGTTTAACCCATCAGATGCCGCGGCAAAGATGGCTGCGGCATCTGATAAATTAAGATCGGTGCCCCGTACACAGCATAGCTGCAGCGATCCGACCCCTGGACATGGCAGCGGGGAGCCTTGGGAAGGCTCCTGTCACTTCCATGTCCTGGTTTGCCCCCCATCCGTCCGCAGACAGGAAGTGGGGAAACCGCCATCTTGGTACAGTCTAATGCATTGCCTATGCAATGCATTAGACTGTATTGACAATCGTGCAACCTAGTGGTCAAGCACCCTAGGTGACCTGAATGTTAAAGTAAAAAAAATAAATAAATCAAGTTTTACAGTACAAAAAAAAAGTATTAAAAGTTCAAATCACCCCCTGTCCCCATTTTACAAATAAAAACAATAAAATAATAAAAGAGTTACACATATTTGGTATCGCCGTGTCTGAAAAAGTCCGATCTATAAAAATATAACAGCATTTATCCCGTACGCTGAACACCGTAGAAGAAAAAAAAATCCAAACGCCAAAATTGCGTTTTTTGGTCATTTTACGTCACTTAAAAAATGGAATAAAAGTGATCAAAAAAGTCGCATGCATTCCAAACTGCTAGCGATAAAAAGTACACTTCGACCCGCAAAAAAATGCACCCTCAATGACGTCCGTAGGTGTTAGTACAAAAAAGTTATTGGTCGCACAAATTCAAAAAAAGAAAAAGTTTGGAATTTTTTTTACGGTACCGGAAAATAACGGAAACCCTACATGTTTGGTATTTCCGGATGCATATTAACCTGTAGAATACAGATAACACATTGTGTTGACCGAAGATTGAACGGCGTAAAAGCAAAACCCCTGCAAACATGGCGAAAATACGTTTTTTTTCACAATTTGTCCCACTTGGAATTTTTTTTTCGGTTTTCCAGTATATTCTATAGTATATTGAATAACACCATTAGAAAGTACATCTTTTCCTGCAAAATAAAAGTCTTCCCCTCCCAGCTGGGTGTTTCTTAACTGAAGGAGGATGACATAATCCCCCCTTCACTGTTCATGCTCGCTCCCGAGTCAGTGTGTCCCCCCCCCTCTGTCTGAGTCCACATATCACTGTGTCGTTCCTCTCCCTATGCAGTCTTATTTTGTTAGAGCTGTATGTTTACATACAACAGCCTTGCATTAAGTCTAGACAGTCTTCTATGAACTCAGAGCACTGATCTCTTCTCCTCTCACAGCTGGAGGTTTGTTACAGTTGAATCCAGTCTTCTATGAACTCATCCACAGCAGCACAGATCTGTCTCCCTTCTATATTTACACGCAGGAGCATTAGGCACCGAGCACAATTCTGCTGTTTTCTGATTGTAGAAGCAGCTGCAGCGTTACAGTGCAACTGCTGGCTGTGCAGAGTGAAATGCTCCCGGCCCCTTATTCTGAGTGAGAGAGGCAGGAATGCACGATCCCGTGAATACGACCAGGGGCTAGACAGAATGTAAATTAGTATAGCCGTCAGCCAAGGAAATGAAAGGAGGTGGAATCAGACCGGCACTGGGGAACAGTGTTTACAGAAAATGAAGATAAGGGATCCTGTGAAAACAAGACAGCTTTGCAAATTACATCCAATTGCAAAGTTGCTTGTTTTCACTGTCCCCTTACTCTGAAGCCCATTTAATGAAATGCTACAATCCCTGTAATGGGATTTAAGCAACAAGATCCTCAGGTGGGCCAGGGGGAGGGTTGCACATGAATTGTATGAATATATGTACATTGTAAGGTGGTGGAAGAACATGTACTGTGGGGCGTAGTCATTTATGGATTTCCAAGACTTATAAAACAGTTTGCAGTTTTCATGTTTGATTTTGGAAACCTTTACTATTTACAGTAAATTATTTTTGGACTCCCTGGTAAATCATTTTTTATGCACTGTGATTTCTAGGCAGCGCCCCAATATCAATGCGATAAATGAGCAATTGACATAGCGCCCAGGGGCAGAGTGTGGGCAAAGTTATAATGGGTCCCTTGTTTATCTGATCACCATATGCCCCCAAACCATGCATAAGACAGGTTTGAGTAGTGCTGCCAATGCTTTGTTACATTCTGTTGAGCTGACTGTTGGCACCCAGCCCTGGACTCAAGAATACAACACATCTATTGATTCCCTTTTCTGTAGGGGTGCAAAGACAGCAATTGCTACTGGGCCCTGAAGATAAAAGAGGGGGGTAAAAGCCCTTCTGCTACATAAGAAGACGCCAGTATCTAACATGGCACATGGTAGGTGGGGGCCCTTTCATACATTTTGTGTTAGGGCCCAGGAGATTTATGTTACACCTCTACTCTTCTGTCTTTGACAGTGGAGATGATAGACCAGTTTGTTAGGTTCAAGATTTGCAGAGACCAGGGCACTTTCCATTTTTGGGGGCCATCAGTGATAAATTGGATTTAAAGGATTTTTTTTCAGAGACTCATTTGGATGTTGGCCATCAGCAGACATCTATCTTCCAGGCAGAATTCTTTCCACCAAAGTAGTAGAACCAAAATTGAATATGTATAGAGATATTTATTTGCCATTCTATCAAATTTAGGAAGCCTTTCTGCAGCTTTCTAACCATGTAGGTACATCCCCCCCCCAACTTCCCAAAATGCTAGTAAAACAAGAGTATCTCATTGAGATGGGTGACAGCTGTTCTCATTATCACCAGGATGTGCTTCTACCATCCTCATTATTAGGAAAATAAAATTATTACAATTCTCTTTTGACTGACAAGAGAGGACTGGTGCAATGTTATTTCAGTTTTCATGAATGTGTATAGGGCAAACGATTAACCAGCTGGTTGTGGCTTATCATGAAGGAATCAGATGTGACTGAATTATTTGCATATCGGTACATAAAGGGGGACAGCTACAGAACATAGCTATGAGGGTACAGAGGTAGCAGTTGCACTCGTGTCAATGTCAGAAAGGGTCGAAGAGTTTTTATGCCATATAAGAGTAATCCAGTATTATAAATTGTATATGGTAGATGGGAGCTCAGTTACAGATTTTGCATTTTAGGGCAAGTTGACTAAAAGTTCTCTGTGGCCTATATGAAGAGTGCAGTACTATAAATGAACCAACAGAAGCATTCTTCCAGATTTTGCATTGAAGCTTTAGATTACTCCTATGTCTCCAGAATATGACAACACTATTAAAAACACCAGAAACCCCTAAGCAGATATGAATTCTCCTCATATATAATTCCTGATAACAGCCTGGCTTGTTTGCATAGATACATTTGGTGTCCCCAACTATTAGGCAGAATGCACAATCTTTCATTCTGGTACACCAACATCCTATTTATTTCAGTTGACCTGTGTAATCCTTAATTTCCTCTGTGGTGGCACCACTGTATATACAATTGGGAAAAAAGCAGTTAGTCAGCCACCAATTGTGCAAGTTCTCCCACTTAAAAAGATGAGAGAGGCCTGTAATTGACATCATAGGTCGACCTCAACTATGGGGGACGAAATGAGAAAACAAATCCCGAAAATCACATTGTCTGATTTGGAAAAAATTTATTAGTATAAAAGACACCTGTCCACAACCTCAAACAGTCACACTCCAAACTCTACTATGGTGAAGACCAAATAGCTGTGAAGACTGAATCTGCAATAGGCAAGCAGCTTGGTGTGAAGAAATCAACTGTGGGAGCAATAATTAGAAAATGGAAGACACACAAGACCACTGATAATCTCCCTCGATCTGGGGCTCTACACAAGATCTCACTCCGTGGGGTCAAAATGATCACAAGAACGGTGAGCAAAAATCCCAGAGGGGGAACCTAGTGATTGACCTGCAAAGAGCTGGGACCAATGTAACAAAGGCTACTATCAGTAACATACTACTCCGCCAGGGACTCGGATCCGGCAGTGCCAGACGTGTCCCCCTGCTTAAGCCAGTACATGTCCGGGCCCATCTGAAGTTTGCTAGAGAGCATTTGGATGATCCAGAAGAGTATTGGGAGAATGTCATGAAACCAAAGTAGAACTGTTTGGTAGAAACACAACTTTTCATGTTTGGAGGAGAGAGAATGCTGAGTTGCATCCAAAGAACACCATACCTACTGTGAATCATGGGGATTGCAACATCATGCTTGGGGGCTGTTTCTCTGCAAAGGGACCAGGATGACTCATCCGTGTACATGAAAGAATGAATGTGGCCATGTATTGTGAGATTTTGAGTGCAAAACTCCTTCCATCAGCAAGGACATTGAAGATGAAACGTGGGCCTTTCAGCATGATAATGATCCCGAGCACACTGCCAGGGCAACGAAGGAGTGGCTTCGTAAAAAGCATTTCATAGTCCTGGAGTGGCCTAGCCAGTCTCCAGATCTCAACCCCATAGAAAACCTATGGAGGGAGTTGAAAGTCCGTGTTGCCCAGCGACAGCCCCAAAACATCACTGCTCTAGAGGAGATCTGCATGGAGGAATGGGCCAACATAGCAGCAACAGTGTGTGCCAACCTTGTGAAGACTTACAGAAAACGTTTGACCTCTGTCATTGCCAACAAAGGACATATAACAAAGTATTGAGATGAACTTTTGTTATTGACCAAATACTTATTTTCCACCATAATTTGCAAATAAATTATTTCCAAATCAGACAATGTGATTTTCGGGATTTGTTTTCTCCTTTTGTCTCTCATAGTTGAGGTCTACCTATGATGGCAGTTACAGGCGCCTCTCATCTTTTTAAGTGGTAGAACTTGTGCAATTGGTGGCTGACTAAATACATTTTTTCCCCACAATTATGTAGCTGATAATAGTTATATAAATATACTGGTCCATCAAGTACAACTTATAACAATAATCCAAAAGAAACCAAAAACTTCTATAAGGCAGCTGCCAATTGCCCCATCTTATAGGACAAAAATATTCATGACTGCAAATATTGTATTTTTAATAAAATTCATCCCATCTCCAGAGTCATAACACCCATAACGCATTCAGGCTGCAAGGTTTTTAGCAGATTACAGAAGAATTTGGTTGCTCAGAAGAAATACAATCAAACATGATCAACTTCCAAAGAGATCTCTCTGCCCAAAACATTATAACTCATAAGATGAAGACTGAGAATGGTGGATTGTCAAGGCTAGCTTTGTTGTTTTAATGAACACCATGTTCTAGATGGCTTGAAA